>LXGU01000018.1:137378-222908 GCA_001640685.1 Catunica adiposa
GGGGGGGGGAATTCTCATAACTTAGTTCCGCATACCACGTCACAGGAACCCTGGAACATCATTTGGGCGCATCTTTGAGGCGGGCGGTGGGCACAGAGGCTGTGCTTGATAAACACTGCAATTTGGGGGAATCTGAGGACAAAAGAGCGGCTGATTATTGCTTTTCTTGCAAAGAGTTATCTATGTGTTGTTTCAGGCGATATCTTTCTGTCCTTGTTGCAACATTTTCAGCCCAAGTTTCGTGGGGTCCATATCAACTAAATTGATCTACTAGTTCTCTAGCCTCACTTAACTATTTGCGGGCTTGGCACGGGAACTCCCTCAGTAGGTTGTATGACCTTCTGCTGTGGGCCGGGGATGTGGATTGGTGGTTACATGCCATGCAGGTACCTTTTATATTGTTTCACTAAAGTAGTATACATAACAACCATGTACTCCTTTTTTTTCTTTCCCTTCCTTATCCCTCAAAGCACCATGGCTGAATAGAAAACAAACGCTTAGACCAATGACGAGCTATGAGTGGGGGTTCGATTGGGGGTCCCCTGAGCACAAAATAGATTAGGTCTAGATTTATGGCAACAAAAAGGAAGATGGGGTAGTAGACTTATGCAAGTTGGTGAAGGAGACTAAAAGGAAAGCTGTGGATACTGTGTGGTTCTCTTGTGCAAAGCTTCAGCTCAACTGTAGCTCTATAATTTGTTGTCTTACCACCTGCCAAATGAGCTTTACGACCACGACAAGTAAGCTGATTGTCCTTGTTATTTCAAGTCGCTCTATCTATCTCACTGAAATTCTACATCTATTCCCACAAAGGTGATTTCGGAACAAAGCTTCCGTAAATCTACGCGGGATATATCTGGTGCCAAGGTCACATTGTTCTTTGCAAACATCCAACAGTCATCATCCCCCAATCATCAGCCAACAAAATGACTCGGAAGCATTTAGGCATCTTTCCCCGACCCAGCCGCTATACCATGGTGACATAAACGGCTATAAACATACAACATGCCAATCTTCTCACTCATTATGAGACGACGCCATTTCAAATCCGACACCTACAGGTACCATAGTTGCAGTTACCCCCCCATTTCATGAACCCACACTACATGTGATCCAGGGTTTGCACTTGACTGGCTATCGTCTACCCAGCCGTGAGCTGGAGGGCCCACCAAAACGTGATAGGTGAGAAATGCATGCACCCGGCTAGTGGCTCCAGAAACAGCTCGCCAGCACTTCCGCTGTCTCCAAAACCCCTATACAGCCTATGTGAAAGTTTCGCCCGAGTACTATCGAGATACTTTCGACCGCCCCACTCGGAACGTCACGGCAAGCGGGGCCGCTGAGAACGGTGCGGGCGCAGGGTTGGGCGAGGGGCCATGGTATTAAGTTGCTCATTCCCCAGTATGTCACGATCTTGTCTGGCTGTTATCTGTTAGTATGGGGCTACCCATGCTGTTGTAAAGATGGTTGAATGGTTCAATGGTTGAAGTTATGGTTAAGATCGTGAATTAGTGAAGTGAGGGGTCGGGCAGGAGCGGAATGGAAATGTGATATCAGAGGTATAGCTTCCAACCAACCGGATTATGTGCTCTGTCGATCGTATAAAATATGCAAGTATTTGTCAGTATGTACATACGATGCATATGTGCTCAGTCTTGCAACCACATTCTCCCAGATCTTATCCCCAAGAAGCCATCCACCTCCCCTCAGAATACAGGGCGACATAAGCGCTAATTGTGTCAAACTGATAGCATGCCAAGCCGTCTCTAGAATGCGACCGTTTGCTGTGGGACTGTGATGATGTGGGCCTAGAAACATATGAGCCTTCACGTTGATGGTGTTAGGTTTGATACGGGCCATAAGCAAACAAGGCTCAGGATGTCTTTATACCACTACGAACAGTGCGAATAACCTAAATTGGGGGCGAGAAGTCTAGTCCTGGGAAAAGAAGAGAAGCGAACAAGATAAGGATGATGGCCCAATATGTGTATAAATACACCGGAGACATTGATAGTACCGAATGTGGTGTTTTGATGAAATATGGATTAGTCGCCGGCGGTTTTGACTCAGTGCTATCACGTGGTTAGACTTCTTTCCCTTTCTTTTAATTTCCCGTTGCACCCTTTTGCTTCAATTGCAACCCACCAGTACCGCACTTGTCCCAAATAACTGGTAATTCTCACAAATCTCAAAAATTAACATGCCAAAAAGGATGTAAAGTCCACGATCTCACGATATAATCATCATGTTGCCATGAGTTATTGCCCCCCCTTTTGTCTCAAGCCAACAGCTATCATCTCCGAGTGAAACATCTTGGGCTACACATCCTCCATTGGCCGGCATTCCTCGAAGTTGCATGCAACCGACACAAAGCGGACCAATTTATGCACAACACATACAGAGTCGGAGCCTCTTTGGGACTGCTTGGGACACATCAACAGTCAATCCTTGGTTCAGCGCCAGCGTCCATCCCGCGCTGTTCCGTGCGTGCGTGTGGGGGCAGAACGTTGCTAGTCTAGTCTAAGAAGATATTTGCCCGCGGCTTTGCAGTTTGCACTACAACATGAAAAAAAAAGAAAACCTGGAGCCTGCTTGTATTGATGGCATGGGCGTGCATTGGTTCCTTCAGTTGTGCGTGCTACCTGGGCTTGCGCAACCCCACGACCAATTTGGAGACGGGAAATGTGTGCATAATTGCCCGCATATATTGCAATTTTAGGGTCCGGTCTGGGCAAAGAAGGAGCGTAGACCTCGCACCCAAGTAGCAAGAACATGAGTGGGCATTTGCCTCAGAATCAAGCCTAGTATACCATTAACTGCTTATGTACATACTCGATCTCTTCACGTTAAAGTTAGCGGGGAAGCAATGCTGGTTTTAATGATATGTCTTGCAAAGGGGCATCGCCAGACGCCCATATAATCACATTGGAGCCCACAGAAAGCATACACACCAAAGATGATATCACAAAATAACCCGAGATGATTACAAACAGAAGCGGTTCCAGAGTTTCGCCCTGATTATATATGCCCATACTGCCGCATGTCCTTAGAGATAGCCATCTGCATATGACAGGAGATATACCAAGCCACAACTGTACCGAAGAAAGCGATGTCTGGCTGAATCAATTTGACACAGAGTCTGAATGCACATGTTATTGGGCTATTGAAGCTCACATCTCAACCCCCTTGCTGCCGCCAAAACAGACCCGCTACCTTCCATCGTAAGTCAAGCTAAACGGCGGCGTCAAGCTATGAATCTGGGCGTTGGGAGGTGAGAAAGCACTATCATATCTCTGAATCTTACCCCCTCCCCCCCCCCAAAAAAAAAAGTCTCTTTTCATTATATTGTTTGGTATAGCTGCAGTCTGATTTAGTCTAGCAGCACAGCTTGTGACGTGTACTCCGCGCCTGTGTTGTACCTGTGGAACTGCATGATTTGAGCCGCATCTTGATAAATGTAAAGATAAGGATGACAAGCCTGGAATTGTACATATCATTAATGTCTCCGGGAGTCCGCCAAGTAGTTGATATCGACTTGTGAGACATGGTAAGTTTTAATTTGGCGTTGAGTGATTACCGAATGCACCATGAATATAATTTTGAGACTACAAGTCGAGATAACCATATACCCCCACTTTAGACACAACACGGGGCTAAATTACACGAGGATAAGAGCAACGTTAGGCATTAATAGATCCGAATTTACGCCGATGGTGCACATAGTTCGAGAGTAGTGAGCCTCGGTGGACTTTCCGCCTAGTATATGCATATTGGTTCTTGGTGACACATACACTCGTTCAATTTTCGACACGTTTCTAATGCATATTGGATTGAAAGTAAAGTTACTCAAAAGACAGACATAAGGGAAATTCGTAAGACTCATGAATTTTTATTTAGTTGATTATCATAGTCCAGCAATTTATATACTATTTGAACTATACACTACAATACACCCCGATACATGCATCCACCTCTATCTATTATGACCCATGTACATGTTGTTGCACATATATTATACTATCCCATATATCCATTTATCGGGACAGACCCCACTATACGCTGGCTAGTCAATTGTCTTGACACCCCGCGATGTTCATCGGCTCTGGTGGTTTGACGTCACAGGGTCTAATTTAGATCCAACTATAGCGACTTCTATTCTATTTTGCTCATTCACTTTCTGCATTTATAGGTGCAATTGCATTCTTTCTGATACGAGCCCACTACACTTGTGCCATAGTCACAGACTCGACCTAAACCCAAAGAGCAATAATCACCGCCAGCCACCCGCCATACGAATGGCGCCCTCTTTAACTGCCGCTCTCAAGGCGGCCACGATTACTGATCACGATGAGATCCTGGCTGTTGCTGATGCCACTCTCAAATCTTCCAAGGCCGATCCTCTCGCCCTCCACACCCGTGTTGTTGCCCTTCTGAAACTAGACAGATATGAAGATGTCTTGAGAACAGTTGCTGCTGGTGGCGACAAGCTCAAGGCTCAGTGCGCCGTGGAAACAGCCTATGCCTACTACAAGACCGGCAATCTCGATGAAGCTGCCACTTTGTTGGCAGGCATTCAGGACAGAACTGATGCTGTCAAGCATTTGGATGGCCAGGTCGCTTACCGTGCTGAGAGATTCGACGACGCCTGGAAGATCTACAACAGCTTTGAGGATGCCAGTGAGGACGGCGATTTGACTGTCAACAAGATTGCCGTTCTGGCGCAATTGGGGTGGGCTGGCAAGGGAAGTAGCAACTATCAAGCGGACTCCGATTCAATTGTTGCTTTTGAAGTAGCATATAACTTGGCTTGCTTGTATATCTCCAAAGGCAACCTTCTAAAGGCTCTCCAGATGTTGCAGCTTGCTAGAAGATTATGCGACGAGTCGGATGAGTTGACGGACGACGAGAAGCAAAGCGAACTTGTACCTATTGTTGTCCAGCAAATATTCGTTTACTCACGCCTGGGTTTAAATGACAAGGCACGGGAGCTACAAAAGCTCCTTGTTTTGACTGGGTGAGTCTTTTCTCATAAGAATGGACAAGATATACATACTGACTTTTTATAGTGACTGTGGCGAGGACACTAAGTCTATCGCCCTTGTGAATCAGGCGGTTCTGAGCTCTGGAAATGCCAAAAATCCATTCGCTGTCCAGGGACACATCAACCCTCACATCATATCTGCTGAGAAGAACAAGCTTTTCAACTTCCAGGCGGCCAGTCTGCGTCAACTACGCATGCTCTTGGACGTGAACATCCAGAAGTTCGGCGGCGCCCAGAGACTTGCCAAAGAGAAGTGCGCCGCTGGCCCTTCAGTCGCTGCGGCTGTCAATGGCTTCGCCCCCATTGGTCTTGTGGCAAGTTCGTGGGAAAGCCCCGAGAAGGCCCTTGCCACTGCTACCTCCCTTTTGTCCTCCAGACCACAAGACGTTGGTCTTGCACTAACTGCTATTCAGCTCTGTTGCCAAGATGGTAACATTGCTACCGCCACCTCCCACCTGGAAACCCTTTTTGAGAACCTCGAGGCCGCAAACAATGACCAAGCTTCCCGTGTTCGGTTTGCCCCTGGTATCATTGCCCTCGCTGTTTTCCTCTACAGACACGCTGGCCGCGGCCATCTTGCGCGCGCTGAGCTTGCTAAAGCCGCCCAATTCTGGAAGAACACACCCGCCGACTCAGCTCGTTCTCTGCTTATTGAAGCTGGCCTCGAACTTCTCAGACATGGCGGTGACTCCGACCTTCAGCTTGCCAGTGAGAGTTTTGCGTCCCTCCTTACTGACTCCACGCAAGACTCCATCGCCTCGGCCGGTCTTGTCGCTGCCATTGCCTCAGCTGACGATGAAAAAGTCAAAGAGCACCTTTCTGATATCCCATCTGCCTCCGAGCTTATTGGCTCCGTGAACGTCAATTCCCTCCTGGACTCCGGTATCTACTCTGAGACGCCCCTTTCCAGCCTCAAGCGGTCGGCTCCCGAATCTACTACACCTTCTGCTGCTCCTGCGAAGAAGAGAAGACGGAGAAAGCTACCCGTTGACTATGAAGAGGGTAAACAAATTGACCCAGAACGGTGGCTGCCAATGAGAGATCGCACGTCGTACCGGCCGAAGGGAGGAAAGAAAGGAAAGAAGAAGGCGGAGGCATTGACACAGGGTGGCTATGCCAAAGGGGAGGAGACATTAGAGTTAGTAGGAGGTGCAGGTGCTGTCAAGGTTGAGAAGGCAGCGGTCGCTGCGGCGTCGGGGACGAAGAAGAAGAAGAAGGGAAGGAAATGAGAAGTAAATAACGTGAGGATATCGGGCTGTATTATTTATAATGATGTTAGTGTACCAATTAAAATTAAGAATAGTTTTTGTATTTAATTCAGGTTTGCGTAAGAATTCCACACATGAGAAAATAAAGATAATGGAAATCAAAATATATATCAAGATTGAATTTGATTGAATAGTATTTCATATTCACAATAAAGATTAGATTGAAAATAAGCCATGGGATATGCTATGCCGATGCCAATTAATGCCGCCAAACAAGAAAACAAAGCAAATAAGAAAAAGGAAAAAGACCAGACGGAGATACACGCCAAGAACTATGAAGCTGAGAAGAGGTCAAGGGACAAGAGGGAAACAAGGAATAAGCTGCAACATCACCAGGCGTAAGATGATGCTCGTGGGGATATAGCAGACAAAGTACACGATAAAGGACAAGACAGCCTAGCTAGGAAACAGTCAAGAAGAACGACAAAGAAGACAGGACACAGGAAACTAACGCAGTGAGCGGGACGACTGGGTGATAGTTAAGTCTATCAAAAAAAAGGTCTCATGGCGAGATATTGAGAAAAGCGCAAAGCCAACTTGAAAAACGAAGCAAAGAAAGACACAAAATGAATAGAATAGATAAGTCCATGATATGATGACTGACAGCGTGCCGCCCATCCCATCCATAATACAAACAAACGAAATAAAGGGTATCTCAAGCTCCAATTGGAGGAACCGACGCACTAGCAACATTCTCTACATCCCGGTCCGAAGCTTCATCGCCTGTCACCTCATCTTCGCTATCATCACCATCATCATCCGGCTCAGCATCGTCATTAATAGCCTCATCACCACTGCCATGTTCAATTGGCGGTAATGGAGTCCTCCGGCCATCGGAAAAGCTCACAGCCACCTCGCTGTCAGTGTCAGAGGGAATGGCAAGTCGCCCATTACCCGGAGTGCTATGAGTGCGAGGGCCATTGGTAGTCGAGTATTTTCGATGCAGTTCACGGAAACTCCGGGCAGTCGCCGTGCTAGCACTGGCGGCAGAGCCACGACGCTCTCTCCAGTCATCAAAGTCACCGAGAGCCGAATGAAAGTCATCGTCCTCTACGATGCTAAGGACTGAAGGAGATGTAGGTAACTCGGACTCGGTGCGCTTCGAAGGAAGATTGTGCAGTTCACTGCCAAAGTTGATGACTGACGCCTTCTTGCCATGCACAGTGAAACTACCAGTTCCTCTAGCCAGGCGTTCGTCTTCGTATTCAACAGGGGCTGGCTCCTTGCCCTTCTTGGTGCGAGTGCCACCTTCGCGGAGAGTTTTTTGTAAGCTGCGGCGGATCTTGCTCCGATCAGCCTTCTCCTTCTCGGGATCCACATCAATAGCTCCAAGTTGAGCATTAGACCCAGTCGACATGCGATGTCGAGTGGTAGAAGAACGCAACAGACCGGCTTGCTCCAAAAGATTGTGTTCCACGTTATCCTCATCTGAAGCCTCCTTATTGGTTTCCTCGGGAACCGTGGCTGTCAGGTTGGGCGAAGTAGCAGAGACAGCTCCCTGAGAGCTCTTCATGCTAGCGACAGATTGTTTCCTAGCGCTACATACGGACTTAGACCGCGGTCTGTTCATGTGAGTAGCACTAGTCGGAGGTGTCGCGAAGTCCTCTTCATCCTCAGACTCAACAGCTTCAGAGCTGCGAGAAGGGCCAGCAGGAGAGGAAGCAATGGACAGAGAGGTCTGTTCATGCGAGGATCCAGGAGTGATAGTCTTATTCAGACGTTCTTCCAAGCTACTAGAAGTAGAAGGACGCGAGGTAGACTCATTCGAGGGCATAAGAACGTTGGCATTGTCTTCTGTGACCGGGCCCAAGTCACTTCGAGCGATTCGGGGTCCACCAGCTAACAAGCGCTCCTCTTCCATGTCTTGCATGAGGATATCGCGATGACACTTCAGCCTCCAAATCTCTGCTCGAGTCCATTTCAACTGCGCTGACATGCGATCAGCTGAAAGCAGCACCTGCTCTCGAGTCTTAACCTGAATCGGCGCCATGATCTGGAGGTGGCGAGCGTTGCGTAACTGCAGATCCAGAAGCTTTTGAGAAACTCCAAGACGCTCATCGGCTTCAGCAACCTTATCTAGGATAATCTGGCGCCGGGCGAGGGAGATATCCTCAGCCATCTTGTGATCAATCTTGCCTCTGATGATCGAGACCTCACCACTGGGGGTCTGGACAACCTGAGCACCATCAGCTGAGTCTAGACGGCGGATTGCTCGGCGGTTTTGACCATCATAATTGGCTCCAACCACGCCACGCATCCGCACACCCGATGTCTTGAAAGCCGCAGCATAATTAAGCTTTGCCAGCCAGTCATTCATCTCTTCCTCATCATCCGCCAAAAGAACTTCTTCGAAGCCACCATGTCTAATGTAGACAAACGCATGTTTGTGCTTTTTATATGAGGTATCATGGAGAGCCACAGCACCGTCAGTGGACATCAGAGCATCAGGCTTAAATTGTTCTAATGGCGGCTTAAAAATCACCGGCACATCATCATTTCCAGACTTCATATGATAGTCATACTGGTGCATGAGACTCTTTACCCATGTCGTATTACGGAAGAAGTAGAGTTGAGCACCAGTGAGAATTGCACCCCATTCTTGCCACGGCGACCTCGTCTTCTTCTTCTTGGCGTCTTTTCTCCAGAGTAAACCGACTTTGGTGACCTTGATATCGACGATTCCCGGATGGGCTGCTTCCGGATTGCTGGCAGTTTTTTCCGTCATAAATGCTCCCGGTCTAGATCTGGCAGAGACAATCTGGAGAACGCCCGTGCGGAAGAAGGTTTTCTGTAGCTCTTTAAGATCAAGTTGCGGGGCCGTTCCAAGATAATTGTAGTTGTCTTCCAGGCTCATAACATCTTTGAAATTAGGCCGCAGAGTGTCCAGTTTGCCGTCAAGAATCAATGTGTACGGATCAATGGGTTCTTTGCTCTTCTTTGTCGGTAGTTCTGGGGGGGCTCCAGGGAATATAGGGCGTCGTCGGCTTTTTCCTTGACTGTGGCGATCGCTGTTACTGTCAAAGTCATCTTCAACGTGGATAAAGGGTGTATAAGTGATGTTATCATAGAAACAGTCAAGGATATCATCATAAACCCCTTGTTCGCGCGTGTTCTTGAGATAGTCTGCTTTTTGCATCTTGTGCTTGTTGTTCTTGTTGAATACATCAGTATGTAAGATAAGCAGAGAAAAGGCTACAAAGTAGGCTTGGTCGGGGTTGGCATAAATTCCGGGGTTGCATTCGTGATAACGGTTGGCAAAAGCTACTAAGCAACGGTCGATTTGCTGAGTTTCTTTAGGCAGCTCGGCCTCCATGAGAAGCTTACGCAGAGCCATATCCATTGGATCGCCAAAGAAACTAAATTTGCGCATATAACTTCGTAATACCGCAATGTAGAAAGAATCGGCACTTTTCGATAAAGCGCTAGCGATGCTACCGCGGGGTACGACCTCCTCTACTCTCGCCAAGTATTTAACCGGCGTATCATCATCGCGCTTTTCAGGCAATGATACCTCCTCTCGCACCAATTGTAGGGAATTGTTTTTAGATGGTATCGATCCAGGTGTAGCAGGCGTTAGGTTTCCCGAGCGTCCCACCGTCAAATCCGAATTCTGACGTAGTCTATTTAGGCCAAACAGATCACCAAAGCTCTTGCGCCCACTGGTAAATGAGGGGCGTGAATTCGGCGGCACAAGGTGTTCATCATTGGAGTCGTGGCCAAGGGAACTAAGCGTTGAAGACCGCCCACGGCGTTTTTGGCTTCTAGTCGGCGAAGAGCGACCAGAATGATTAGACTTCGGACGGAAAAGAGCGGTGGCAGGGGACGGCGAAATATTCGGAGTCACAGTCTTACTGCGAATAGAGCGGGCTCGCGGAGTATTCGGGCTGCCTTTTGATAATGGTCGATCGCTGCCAAGTGAATTTGAGAGCATATCAGGCCCATGGATAGCCAAGCTACCGCTGGCATCGGATTCGAAGTGGCTGTCGTCACCCATACTAAGCTTAGGCTTGTGTTGTTGTGGAAGATGACCCATGGGAAAGAGAGACTCGGGTGTCTTAGGCTTTCGTCTAGGGAGGCGGAATAATGACGATGCCGAGCGTTGGTTTACATTCATAGGTCGAGGATCAGAGAAGCTGACATCGGAGGGACGCGACGATGTTGAACGCCTGTGTGGCGTCAGACTGAATAAAGAGCCATCCGGCGCCATGTCATGATCATCCAGAGATGACGATGCTTGGGTAAGAGACGAGATGTTGTGTATGGCCTCAGAATTGATGTCCTCGGAGAGTCTGCCGCCAGAAAAGTTGCGGCGAAGATTGTTGTGGCTGTCGAGTACTGCAGCTGAACTCAAGGCTCGCGCTGAGTTGCGAGGTGCTGATGCTGGGCCTGATCCTAAACTGGGGCCAGGGCTAGACGACAATCCTGTAGAGTTCGTAGATGAGGCGGGTTTGGAGGTGGTTGTAGATGATTGGGACGAGATCTTCGTGGGGCGGAATCGAGACAGTCTAAGACGCGATGGTTTCTTTTGCATAGCAGCAGCAAAGTCTCCAGTTGGGGCCGTGGTAATGATATCGGGAGCTGAATTCAATGCAAAGATACAAGGAGCAGACATGGTTAGTAAGCGGGATCTAGACAGAACGACAAAAAAGGAAATTGCTATCTAGGGATGTAATATCAAAGAGGCAGGTATTCAATATGGCAATTACTGATGAATTCTGATTCCAATGTTATCGACACAGGTCTTTCGGCATACAAAAAGATGGTAAATTGCAGTGGTCAAACAGAATCATATGATGGCATAAATGCAGTATGTATGGCTGATGAGGTGGAACTGCTGCATCGAAAGCAATTGATCAAACCGCAAATGCTGGCATCATGCCGGTTCATGTACAATCCAGATTGGATTTCTATGAACCAAGATGGGTGCTTTTGGCTTGGTGAACCCCATAACAGCAAATATGGTGGTGGCGGGGAAGAGGGGGGATCAACGGGGAGGGGAGAGAGAGAGGCACACACACACAAACACCAGCAAATAGTAGACGACAGGATCGTTTTGACTAGAAGCGAGCTGCGTCGGCAAGCGCAATCGTGAGTATATTTCGCGCAGTGTCAAACTCTTAGGTGTAAGGGGATTCAATAGTGTAAGGGTGGTATAATGACGTACGAGGTATACTGGGCACCGGAGGCGGTGGTGGCTCTTCGAGTTGCTTCATTCGAAGAGATAATTGTGAATCTGAAGCGTTGCGGAATCGCAAGGAAAATCGTCGATACTTGGCGTTTTCGGTTGCAGTTCTAGACACACGGGGTGGAGACGTGATATCGTGACTACGGCGGGTTGCGGCCGAAGGAGCATGTGCCACAGGTGTAGAGTCGAGGTCTTCGCGATCGCGGCCGCAGTGGGAACGGCGACGGTCTGGAGTAGAAAATCCAAGCGGCGATGTCGAGGTATGTATTATGGATGTGTGGGTGGCCCTCGTGGCATCCTTGAGGGGCGTTTGCGGCCGTTCTATCGGGCTATCGAATATATTTGAGGTGTATTGATAAGAGGAGTAGTGGCTGTTGATTCCACTAGAAACTAATGCATTGGTTGCGTGCTGAGCTGACTTGGTATCAAGATCCAGAGAAGTGGTAAGTTTAGAAGCGGTTGGAGTGGTAAATGTTGTATCGCCATCAACGTGATCCGCAACAGTAGTATCAGAAGCAGCAGCTTGCAATTGTCTAGCGGGTAAATTCTCAATGCAAGTCCTCTGTCTGGGCGATACAGTAATGGCCTGCTGCGACGGCGGAATGTCCGGGTGCGGGACAGTGGGTACAGGCGCTACGGCAGCGACTGAAGCGGCAGCAAATGCAGCAAGCGTGGGTGTAATTGAACTGTGATGAGCTACAGCAGCAGCAACAAAAGCCGAGTTGGTGCATGCGACGGTGCTAGTGTCCGTATCGGGAGTGGCTGGGCGACGCTGGGTCGTAGGTGATGAAGCATAAATAGTAGCAGTGTTTAAGGGCTTTTCCTGTTGCCGAAGAAGCAACTGCTCCTGGAGCGGCATGTGATGCTGGGCTACATCGCCGGCTGTACCCACAATTGGCGATGGGCTGCCATCGATTTGAGGAGTTGATAGCGGTTCGGCAGCGGGCGCTTCTGGGCCGCTAGACTTGGAAGTACTAGCGTCGTCGGGCAGGCTGTCGTCAGTGGGTGGGGAGACGTTGTGGTGATTCGAGGGCGGCGAGAAACTGGAGGAGTCGATGCTAGGAATGGAATCAGATGAGGGCATGGGAGCCATTGATTGGCGGCGCATTTCAGATTCGTTGGCCATGATGCCACGACGGCGAAGGAAAGGCATGGTGAGTGCAGATTCTCATGATAGAGTCGCGGAATAAAAGAAAGGGTTCAGAGACAAGGTCATTTGCCATGCGCGGGGGCCTGAAAGTGATTGACAGCTGCTCGACTGGGCTGATGAATATTTGAAAGGCTGATAGCTATGGCTAGCAGACAAATGTCGCTTTGGTTGGTTAAATTGGATGATGGATATATGGGACTGGCGGTTGACTGGCTAGCAACAGGCTGTGCTTTGCCTGTTTTGTCTGGACCGAGTCTATTCCGAAGTAGCCTTCATAAATTGTAGCTTTGAGTTCCAATTGAATTACTTAGTCAATGGGTCTGAAAAATCCCATGCGATTTGTGTGATAATAGGCGAATTTGAATTGTCGCTTGACTAGAGACGCGAAGGTGATTGATCGGACCGGGAGAGGCTTGGCTCGAACAGGCGTGCGTGTCTTGGCCTAGTCTTCTGAAGAGGTCATTTCTACAGCTCATGATATGGTGAAACCTCTACTATGGAAATTGAAAACAGCCTCACAGAGACCACCTAAATATATTTAGATGACACCTCTCTTCAAGCGATGTTTTTTTTCTTTATATATATATCAACGAAACATAGAGTATAAAGACACTGGATCTGTCGGTAGTTAATAAGCGGGTAGTCTCTATAGATCAGCACCCAAGAATATAGCTTCAGTGCTCTGATCAGACAGAGAAATTCACATATTTTCATCCATCTCCAAAGTGTCAACTACAATCGTTATTATTATATTGTGGAATGTTATCTTGTCCAGACTTGATTGCTTTTTTTTTCCTTCTTCTTGTTTTAGGTGGACAATATAATGATATGATATATGTTGATTTTGTTGTTAATAATGCTGCGCAACCAAGTCGCAAAGGAGGTAGCCTGCAAGTAAGATCTTCGGCAAGCAATTGTTCAACCCCTAGAAAGGCACTTCGGTAGATGGAAATTCGCTTCGGCACACACATAGTATCATAATTTGGATATAGGTGTGGCTTACTTGGAGAACAGTACGTGCTGTCATGGTAAAATGTCACACCAATCCTTAAGTCAAAGATAGATACTTCTTTTCCAAAATATTGCATATGCTTTCAGTCCCTTTCTTTTAATATCAGTCGTACTCATGTTGTCCTCCAACAAATTAGATCAAACGTGAAGACATGCAACCTAGCACCAGATATTCAGTCGCCTAATTAAGTACTCGCAATAGTTCCCAATGCGCATTCTACCAACCTATGTCTTGGGTCTTTGTCTTGACCTTTTCGCCGCAATGACCTTGAAAACCAGAAAGGGGGAAATAAGCAGGGTATTTGGTATTTTAGAATGGAAAAAGTTGGCTATTCTCAACAACTCCAAAAACAACGTTGGTCCTCATACAAACCGTTATATTTCTTCCAAGAATGTGGCTGGATCCTTGGTCTACAAGAGCTCAGAGAATGTTAGCCCTGAGCTATAGTGGCTGAGTATATGGGACTAAGCTACTACCTTGATGGCCATTACTTGACAGCAGCCTCCTTAGATTAAAACATGTTTCATTCTACTTTAATATACTAATATATCTAGTTCCTGAATCTATAGTCGTAAGCCTTTTCGTATTAATCATGTGACTATGAAAAAAAAAAAAAAAGCATTTGCATCATAGTTGTGGCGAACGCCAAGTAGCTTCTATAATTTATCACAGCCACATCTCCTCTTTCCTACTTCTGTCTACATGTCCACCATTTGCTTCCAAGATGTTGATTATGGGATTTTTATTTTTGCCGTGTCTTGAAACCCGCACAATAAACCCCATACCTATAAGACTTCTACTACCTAGTCGGCCCGTACATTTTACCAACAACAGAAATTCAAACAATGCTAGCACGGTCTTCGATGCCCCGTTCTATTTAGATCCAGCCAATGCAATTCTATCATCTCGGTTCGGCAAGTATTTAGCTTGTCTTAGATGTGGAGCTCAAGGGTGTACAGGCAAATCTGTACACGTCAAAATGATCCAGCTTTTGGTCACTAACAATCACTTCAACAAGCCCCAACTTGCTGTCACTCAATCGCAACCCTACCTACCCCTTTTACTATATTTAAATACATCATCCTACGGAGCTTCTAGATTCATGCATAGAATTATATCTCCACTACCTTTGGATCCCTCCCATCCCACAAACATCCACATTCCCCAGAACTTATCCACGCTGCTATTACTCGTCAATTAGAGCTATCCTGAGCCTGTGATTTGAAAATCTAAAGAAACTAAAAGCTCTGGAATTTAGTATCAATTCTCCAACACACAATATAGGACTTGAATTATACACTTCCCTTCAGCTTATACCACACGCGTATTCTTCCACCAAATTCATCCCACAGCATCGTGAAAATGTTGCAATTACTACCAAACTCGAATAACGGCAGGAACACATCCAGCTGCTTTTCATTACGACGTAAAACCAAATAATCAAACAGGTAACTGGTAACTGAAGGAGGAGCCAATTCAGGTCCTAAATCACGCCTACGGCTGGGGTAATAGTGGTTCCACAACTTGTATGTGCTAAAAGCACTGTATAAATTATCTGCGAAATACACCTTCAGTACAGTGTGCGCTATCCCCAGGCACCGTTAGACGGGCTGCGTTCATCATGTCAAAAAAAAAAAAACACAAGAGCCCGCGAAAATTACCTGCAGCATCCTGTTTAGTATATTGCCTCTCTCCACTCAAGTATGCATTTATGGGGGTTCATAACTTGAAATACATGCCTTGTCTTTGAACCATCATTTGCCAGTTGACTACCATCGCGATACTGAGAACTATCTCAAGTGTTAATTTATTCTAACTAGCATTATTTGGCCAATCGTCACTCGTGTTCTCTACAGCTCAGCCTTGTTGCACAAACAGAGACAATCATGCACGTGACTAAGGTCATCGCTCTGATAACAGCATCCAGCACTGTTTACGGAGCTACCCACGCTCCCACAAGACCTGTCTCCGGGTCCCACTTACATGGATCTATTAATGGCGATGCGGAGAGGTCTAGCTCTTGGTTTTCTTGGCTACGTGAAGCATTCTTCGCTCCTCACAACTGTCATCGCATGCAGAGTGTTGCTCAAAGTGGACCTAGTGTAGATACGTTCCACCAATATGTCAGTGACAAGTACTCGGAGCGGATGCTTCTCAGATTCAATACATCTTTGACAGCCGAGAGAGATTCTTTGTTTCGGGCAGTTGATACTCTTCTGCTGGACATATGGTCCATCACTCGCGAGTATGTTGATGTCTCTGTTCTCGCCCAGGATGCCAAGTCTCTTATGGGTATGCTACCGGAGAGACTGGTCACTTCTCACTCAACTCTATCCCATGATCTAAGTGGGCTTATACACGATACCTACCCCGAGAGTTATCGTCAACATTTTGCCAAGACTGGAAATCAATACGATGCCTTATCTAACCACACTGCTATCCTGTCTGATAATATCATGGCCTCTGAAGACATGTTCTTTCAAGATTACCAACCCTATGCAGTATGTTCACTCAACCTAACGCCATGATATTCTTGTGTACTAATTTTGTATATCAGGTTGTCGTTCAGTGGATGCAATTGCTGGAGGCCATGTTCCCCTCCTTTGTCAAAAGCATTACCATCGGCCAATCATATGAAGGCCGCGCTATTAAGGGTCTTCGTGTTGGTGTGAACCTAGACCGTTCTTCCAAGTCCCCCCGTAAAACCCTCCTGATTACGGGAGGTATTCACGCCCGTGAATGGATATCTACGTCATCTGTCAGTTATCTGGCTTGGTCGTTCGTCACTCGTTATGGCAAGGATAATGTTATCACCAAGATCCTTGAAGCCTTTGATTTGATCTTTGTCCCCATTCTGAACCCCGATGGCTACGAATATACTTGGACTACCGACCGAATTTGGCGCAAGTCGCGGCAGCCGACTTCATTTCACTCATGCCCTGGTCACGATCTTGATCACTCCTTTGGTTTTGAATGGGACGGAACTTCCTCTGCTCATAAAAACCCTTGCTCGGAAGGATTTGCCGGAAAGGAACCCTTTGAGTCTCTAGAGGCTTCCCAATTTGCTAAATGGGCACGCAGCGTTACACAGGACAATTCTACTAAGTTCATTGGTCTTATCGACTTGCATTCGTATTCTCAGCAAATTCTGCTTCCCTACTCGTACTCCTGCAAGGTTGACCCTCCGAATCTGGAGAATCTACAGGAGCTTGCGGCGGGTCTTACCAAGGCCATCCGTCTTGCAGACGGCGAGCAGTACACTATCTCTTCAGCCTGTGGTGGGGTTGCTGCTATGGATCAGCCTCTGACGGAGACCGGTGGTGGCTCGGCGATTGATTGGTTCTATCATGAGATGCAGGCTCATTACAGTTACCAAATCAAGCTTCAGGATACTGGCGTCTACGGCTTTTTGTTACCTAGTGACTTTATTGTCCCTAGTGGGAGGGAGATGTTGAGTGCGATCAAGTATCTGGGTGATTTCTTGCTGGGTAACAATGGGATTGAGCATTTTGTAGTAGAGGGCGAGCCGGAAGGTGAAAAGCAAAAGGTTGACGCGGCTCTTGGTGGTGGAGAGTTGAAGCACCGGTAACATTCATGTATTTATTGGTTGGCTTAGAATATGTATTTTGAATGATATCGCATGTAAATCTTTCCTTTATTCGTATGCATCACTACTACAGATGTCACTAAACAGGCATCCATTACTTCTGGCTACTTGAATAAAATCATGTTACATCTATACTATACATACAACATCTCTTATCTTATCCTTAATAGCCCAAAGCAAAGGTAACAGCCGAGTACATGGCCATACCCTTCAACGCGAAGTCAGTCAAGAATCCCAGAGCAGCACCCCGCATACGGCCCTTGGGACCACTAGTGACATAACCTCTCCCATACATAGCTCTTCCCAGCACCCACAACCCACCAACAATAGCCGACGCAATGGGGTACTTGAGCCCCGAGATCAACAGGGCACCCAGCCACGAAGTGTGGGCTTCGCCAAAGTTCAAGTGAGCGCGCTGGGCTGTTTGGTGGTGATATGTCATAATGATTAGTACACTGATGATGATGATGATGACGATGGCAGACAGGTGCCGATAGAGGAATAACTTACCGCAGTTGAACTGGAAGGCCTTAGGGTCTTTGGCAGCGAGCTCATCGTTGGCGTAGGCGATGGGGTAGTCAATCTTAGCGGCTTTGCGGTAGGCAGAGACCTGGATGCTAAGGGCGGTGTTGAGGAGGAAGCTGGTGGCGGCAACGGTGAGGACGTATCTGGTGATTTGGTTAGTGATTAGTCAACGGAGTATAAGCGTGAAGACAGGTAGATAGTAGTGAACGCCATTATTGAATGGATCATGCGAAGCACTACTGAAGAATTGCTGGATGAGGTGGGATTTGTCACTACATACCCAAATTCGGTGGGGATGGTGATGACGGTCATGTTGACAAATGATTTGATTTGTTGGTTCAAATAAAGAAGTATTTAGAAAGTAAATTAAAAGAATATTATGACTTTTGTTATAGATTATGGTAAGGACAGATACACGGACAAGCTCTTCCTAAAGTTAAATAATAGAAACCGAAACCGAAATGAAACCCGGATCCAGCTTCAACCTTTATACATTAACTTCTTTATCCAACTCCAACCAACATGGCCACTTAGAATCTGCCCACTTCTCTCCGCTTGCTTAACTACTACTGTTAAACTCCTATCTTCCCTTTCTTCAAGCTCCACCCCAGTCCCACGTCAAAATCTAAGCTCTGCGAACGGCCCGCTCAGTCAATTTCCAAAAGCTAACCCCATCGTTAACTCCGAGCCTTCACAAGCCTCGCGAGGCCCCGGAGGGTTTCCCTTCAAGTCCTTCTGGTGGACATCTAATTTATTGTGCGACCATACACAAAACATAGGTTACCATTTTCTTAGATTACAACATCTCTAAATTATAATGCAAGCTCGGAAGGTTAGCTTACTAATGGCGTTGGCCATCATGGCTGTTCTTGGCGCGTTGTTGTCTCTCTTCCTGGTCATGCAGGTCAAATTCTATTTGTTCTTTCACAATATATCGTGACATCCCATTGCTTATATCCCCACATGCACTAGTACATGCCACCTTTGCTTTCAAATCAAATAATATTCCCATTTGTCACATTCCCCATTCTTTATATCTATTGGCATCAAGTTTTCGGAGGCTTTCTATTAGGGTTAGGCTTACTGCCTTCGCCACATAGGCCAACGGAGCGCCCTTGTATTCCCCCGGAATTCCGCTTCGCAGATTAGTGGCATTTTCAAGGGGGAATAGTGAATAAGATGGGATGTAGGGTCGCGGAAAGTCGGCATTTGACAGTTATTCATTATTAGCAAGATCCTGTTTGTATAGGTTTAAAATACGATAGTATTGGGTTTTCCCCAAAAAGATTGGTAGAGATACAAAACTAGCAGTTACGTCATTCAAGCTATACCCTTGTATACAGGGTTACCATATAAATAGGGTTAAAGATATATTGGAGATCATGAAGTTGTCATTGGAGACTGACAATTTCATGTGAGAGACAGCTACGTATAGTGCCAACTTAACACGTATCTGATTGGTAGATATCACTATTGTTTGATCAAGGACAATTCAGTCGTCGCACAAATTTATTCAAAGAATATATTCCCAGATTCATGTTTCATGTCCTCGTACAATCTTGAATTGCATATGCCTATCACTATTCGTAACATAATCGCAATCTTGTGAATTTGAATCAGAATAGATTGAATTCACTTGGCAATATCGAGTTCTATTATAAAACGGGTATCGCCACTGAAATCGCCCAGTACGCGCCTCTAGCCCTTTTACCCAACCATAATAACAAAATAAATCAAATTCCCAAACAAAAACAACCAGATGTAAAAAAGAAATCACAAGAACCCCCAGCTTAAAGACCCGCGCATCAAAAGACAGCTAATGCCTATCCATCCCGCATTCCCCAACAACCCAGGCAAATTCCATTGAGTAACTGAACAGCCCGTATCTGGCTGTCTTTTCCCGACGCGCCCTCCGAGTGCAACACGTTGATGCTCTATCATTTATTTCCTGACCAAGCACCTTTAGACATCTTCAAACTCCATATCACTGTCGTCCTCTTCATCTGACTCGGCTGTCTTCGCCCTTTTCGCTGATCTAACCTCCTCCGGTTCCGGAATACTAATTGACGGAATCGCAATAGTCGCCACAACATCCTCAAACGCATCATCGTCTTCATCCGAATCTTCGGATTCCGCTTCCTGCTCCTGCTTCAACTTGCTGAACAAGTCATCAATATCAGCATGATCTTTCTTAGTATCGAGATTCACAGCAAGCCCCGTCTTTGTATCGTCTTCGGCATCGATAGTCGGCAGCGCAGTCTCATCGTTCGCCTCACCAGACCCACTAGTGAAACTCAGCCCTTTGTCAGGCGCAGCAGACATCCAAGAGGGCAATTGGTTCTTCTGAGCGATCTTTTCCTGGCGAGCTTTCTCAGCGGCAATTTCCGCATCGGTGGGCCCATCTAACGTCGAAATGCTGACTTCGAGGGACTTGGGTCCTGTGTTGGCGAGGCCCTTGACAGCCGTAGGACGCGCAATACCGATATCCATAGGAAGACCTTGCGCACCGGGATTCGAAGGGTCTCTGATGACTGGACGGCTGTTGGACAAGGCGTTTTCAAAGTTGTTATCTGGTACAAAAAGACCGTCGATCTGTTGTAGTCTCTCAGTGATGAAGTTGATTTGGTTGTTGAGTCGGGTTGATTGCTCATGACCGGTGGCATTGCGCTCGAGATCGTGGGTGAGCGGGTTGTTACATCTTTCGCAAAGGAAACCGCGGTTGGGGTCGACGTTTGACAAGACTTCGAGATTGGTGTATTCGCCGCCGCAGATTTTGCAGAAATATTCCTTTTTCTCGGATAATGGCGTGGCATTTCCTTGGATGGACTTGGTGATATTGTATACCCTCCACTTGATGGCGTCCAGAGCTTGGCGGTAATCGATGTAGTAGTATGTTTGGGTGACTGGTCTGGCTTGGCCATCTCGTAACTCAGGACGGCCGAACCTGATGGACGAAAAGTTAGCATTACAGTGTTGGCGTGGCTAGATATGAAGAAATGCATTGCCATGCATCAAGAATTGGTCCGGACGTACTTATGCATTAGCCGCTCTTCAAGAAGCTTCCCGACGAGCTTATGGAGATCTTTGATGTTCATAGACATTACATAGGCTAAATCCTGATCGCGCATTCTGAGAGACCACCGCTGTTAGCATCAATAGATCCACACAAGTGCAATGATTAAGAAGCATATGGTCCATACGCTGAATGGGTGATGACAGTGTCGACTATGATGATATGGCGGGTCTCATAGAACGCCCGCGTCACCATGCGGAGGAGGTTTTGCGCCTGATCCATTGTGATTTGTATGTGCGGAAATTTATGTAAATTAGATATTGAGATGTCGAGCGCAGGAGCCTATTTACTCGAAAACGAAAGAAGCTAGACACTAGATGAATTAATTCAGGTGTGGTTGATGGATATGACAGAAGCATGTGAATAGGAACAAGTTCAGAAACTGAAAATGGAGCCCTGCGCCAGTTGTTGACTGCATGTAAAATAAAAGTGGACCATGGCCGCCTTAATCCGGTAGCGCAACCAAGGACGTCATTGTGAACTTAACCATTTCGAGATACTATTTTAAGGATATATATATCTTTTAATTTAGTTTTTTGTAATATAGAATAAATGTAATGATGTGTTTATTTAGAAGTTTGAAAAAGCGATATACAATAAACTCTAGCTATGTAAGAGGCAGTACCAATTTTATTAGGCTTCATCCTGGTCTTTTTAATTCACGCAAGAGGTTGCGCATTCATCTACGGGATCACACATACATCGTTTATAAGAGATCCAAATTGTCGACTTAAGAAATGAGATTGTCATAATATGAAAAATTCGAGGAAATTATCCGAACCCCACGCAAGTACCAAAAAAATAAACAATAGAAAACCCCCAAAAAAGCAAACCAGAACCAGACAAACACGCTAAAGCCACGAGTGACACCTTGAGGTCAAAGTTGATACAGATATCACGACATCGCGATACAAGCTGGATTCCTCTAAAAGGGATACCGAAACAAGACTACAGCACAAGAGACACCATGAAAACATAACCAGAACCAAAATAAACATGAAATTACATACACATTAAGTGTATTTCCGCAGCTGGACAGATGAGTTAGTAAGCGATACAAATAAACGACATAATCATAGCGGGTACTTACATCCAAAGTCAACGTCTTGGAACTGTTGACATCCTGATCACGATAAACACCAACCAAACTCTCACTATCCTGGAACAACCCAGCCTTCAAACTGATGACAATGAACTGCATCCCTGGCCCAGCATGTTCCCGAATATACTTCTTGATCTTGCCCACATTGGCATTATCCAATGCTGCATCAACCTCATCTAGCACGAAGAATGGTGACGGCTGGTAACTGTGGATAGCAAACAACAGTGCAAGTGCCGCCATTGTCTTTTCACCACCTGACAGATGCTCCATGTCACGGAAACGCTTCAACGGAGGCATGGCGTGGTACTTGATACCAGACAGATACGGCGTGTCCGAGTCTTCCTCGATATCAAGGTATGCTTGACCGCCAAGCGGATAGGCCTCAGATCGGGTGAGATCGCGGTAGACGTGGGAGATCTGTTCTTGGATGTGGGCAAACGCCTTGCTGAAGAGCTCGAAACGGCGGGCCTTGACCTCATTGAATGCATCGCGGGCCCGCTTGTGCTCATTACGGGCGTCATCAAAGTCCCTCTCAGTTGCCTTAAGGCGATTCTCAACGCCCTCTAGACGCTCAATGGCACGCATGTTGGGATTGAGCTTCTCGAGTTCAGCGCTAAGGGCTTGGATCTTTTCCTCGAGAGTGTCCTCAAGACTGGCATCGTCCGATTCCTTGAGATCATCATCCAAAGAGTCAAAATCAATCTCAATACCATGATCTTGCATAGCAGCATCCATCGCGGTAAGGTCATCGACGTCGTCCATATCCATGGCGTCGGGATCGGTAACACGGAGAAGGTTATCTTGGTTTGGAAGGTTATCTAGAGATCCGCTGAGAAGAGGAACATTAATTTGCTCCATCTTGCAGCGACGCAACAGGTTGAACTTGACGTTGCCTTGCGTTTGCACTACACTTTCTAGAGCGCTGATCTCTTTTTGTAACGACTCAATCTCACGGCTGCGTTTCTGTAGTTCCTGCCGAGCTTCGGAAACCTTGACCGCCTTCTCATCAAGCTCTGATCGGTACTCCTCGATGGTCTCGCGAAGAGCATCTAGCTCCTCTTGAGCTGCCGCCCTGCCCCTTTCAATCCTGAGCTTGGCTGCCTGGTACTCCTTGATATCCTTCTTGCGCTTCTTCAGGTTATTCTCCATACCGGTAACACGGTTCTTGGTTGTCTCGAATCTACTGTTTTCCCACTCGAGGTTACCATTGAGACGTTGTTTCTGTGCACTGAATTTACCACGCTCTTCGGCAATCTCCTGCTCCATGGAGCCTTGTTGAGCTTCGTAGTCCCGGATATCGCTGTATCCTAGACGCTTGCAGAAACCAGCAAACACCTTGTCCTCAACCTTGGCAACAGCCTGCTGGAACTCTTCAACTTTTTTATGAATACGCTCAAGAGCCGCTGATTTCTCCTCGAATTCGGGTTCCAGCTCAGCCAGCTTCGCCTTCTCATGATCACGAAGCTTGGTGACACTGGAAATATTCTTTTGAAGAGCGGCCCATTCGTTTTTGGCCAGGGCATGACGTTGCTGAAGGTTAGAAAGCTCGCTTTGGAGGGCCTCTTCTACGCTGCGTTCCCTACGGGGAAGCTTGTCGAGATCTTCCTTTGCAGAAAGAATGGCGCGTTCCAGATTTTGAACGTCGTGCTCTTCGAAACGGCGCTTCGACTTCTCAGGACCACGACCACCCGTCATGAGGCCAGCCTTGTGGATTACGAAGCCCTCTAACGTGACAGCCTTGACAGGAGTTCTAGAGGTAACCTTTTTAGCAATATCAAGACTGTCGCAGACCACCGAGTTTCCGCAAGCGTAGGACATGGCGCGTTCGTATGCAGTATCAAAATCAATGGTGTCGATAGTGAGACGAGCGCCGTTGGTGCCCTTAATTGAGGTGTTGACCGCATTGACCTTGATGTTGTCGAGAGGAATGAAGGTCATAGGAGGGAATCGCTGTTCTTTAAGGTATTGCACACAAGAAATACCGGTTCTCTCAGTATCAACGATAACGGAGTCAAACTCCCGACCCAAAGCAACGATTACAGCTTCATCAAATTTCTTCTGTTTCGGCTTGCAAAGGTCACCGATACGACCCTTGACACCGGGATAGATGCGCTTGAGGGAAATAACCATCTCCTTCATACGGGTTTCGCGATCGTTCTGTCGTCTACCATCATCAGCCTCCCGGAACTTGGCAGAAAGATTCTCGATCTTCTCTTCCAACTCCGTTCGCTTCTGGTTTGTCCGGACACGTTCTGATTGCATTTGGTTAAATTGCTTCTTTTTGGAGTCAATCTCCTTGGCGAAGTCCTTGACTGCAGCTTCCGCAATGTCACTGCGATGTTGGAGGGTGTCAAGCTCAGCCTCATGCTTTTCCAGAGCAGTTCGCGCAAGATCAATCTTGCCCTTGAAGGTGCTGACCGTACCCTCATCCATCTTCTGTTGGCGAACTAGGTTGGCCAGGCTTGCCTGATTAGATGAGCTCTTGGCAGCAACCTGAAGACGAAGAGCCTGGTACTCTTTCCGATCAGCGTCCGTTACATCTTTGCCGAGCTTTTTCATGCGCTCATTGTGCTCCTTCTCGTAGAGTTTCTCAGCCTTTTCGACGGCGGCAAGATCCTGCTTAACTTTGGCGACAGTAGCGGCAAAGGTAGTGACATCGGCCTTGGTGCTTAACAAACGATCCGAAATATTCTTGCACTCCTGAGTGGTGGTCTGAATCTTCTCATCCATCGGAATCAGGTCAGTTTGGCTATCCTCCAACTGACGCTCTTTCACCCGGATGGCCCGTTCAAGTTTGCCGATTTCACGGTTAGTGGCGGATTGATCCTTTCTAGCCTCGTCAAGCTTCTGCTCATAAGATTCAACATTGCGGCGGTACTCCTTGAGGTCCTCTTGGTGGTCCTGGATCTTGGCACTCGACTCATCCATAGTGTCCTGCAGGTGGTAGAGCTTCCACAGAGTCTTGGTGACAATGGCATCGTCGCGTTCATCCGTTTTGCGTTGGAAATTCTCGGCCTCCTTCTTCTGTTCTTGGTATTGCTTAATTTCGGAGTTGATACCCCTACGGCGTTGTAGTTGATGGTTGGCGTTTTCAGCGGCGACATCAGCTTCAGTCTCTAGACGCTCGTAGTCGGCCTTATAGTCCAAACTGCCCGATATCTGCTCAATCAAACGGGTGAGATCTTGCGGAGATTGGGCAGCAATGGCTTCAACATCACCCTGAAAAACCAAGAAGTTGCGGGCCTTGATCAGAATGTTTTCCGCCTCCAGGGCAGCATTGTACTGTTGAGCTGTAACAACCTTGTCGTTGATCCGATACTCACTGGAGCCCTGAGTAGTGATGGAGCGTTTCCATCGAAGTTCATCTCCAGCATCATCTTCGTACACTGCCATGACCCAGGCGGTCTTGGGGTCGGCCTTAGTGTTATCGTCGTTTGCCTCATTATCTTCTTCTTCTTCTTCCTCCTCCTCATTCCCAGCAGCTTCAGCCGATCCATCATTGTTGATTTTAGAGGTTTTTAACACACGACCACGGTAGACAAGGTCCTTGAGGTGTGCTGATCTGAGATGGGATGATTTGATACCAAGAACGAAGGAGATAGCATCCATACTACGTGATTATTAGTAAATATGCTCTTGATCGTGGATATAGGAAGCGATAGACATACGAATTGGACTTTCCAGAACCATTAGGACCGATAATGGATGTAAAGTATGAATCACCAAATAGGAGAGTGTGGTGGCCCTTGTAGGATTTGAAGTCTAGCAAGAAATATATGTTAGCCTTTGCAAAACATGACGACAATTCCACGATAAGCGGGAGTGGTAGATGTTAACTAACTGTACAACTCCAAGCGAATAAGTTTCCCCATGACGAATTATTGACGAGCAGCAAACTGTAGGCGCAACGAGAGGAATAAACTATGTGTTGTTGAGAAACGAAAAGCCCATGAGGGGGCAACTGGTGATAGCTAGATCGTCGTCGAGCCAAGGGAATCTAGGCGAAGGCGCAAAATGACAAGCGCGGGGCTTGCTTACGATCGCGAATCCGAAGGAGCTAGGGACTGGATAGATTGTGCTTGCTTAGAACAACAAACGACAGGGCGAGTGCGCTTCGTCCAGGCGCAATATTGAACAAGAAAAAGAATTGATTATGTGACAGGATGGGTATCGTAGAAAAACACAATTAACGCTGGTGGACAGAGACTACAAGCAACAACTCCAGTGCATCATGGACAACAACATGGATTCCAGGCTTCAAGAAAGGTTGTTGGTGTACAACAGTGGGCGTCGCATTTAGTAAAGCTTAGCAGTTTAGTGCTTCATGATCCAACTCAGCGGAACGCGTCTCAGTGGAGCCCAGGTCCTGGTCTCCACGCGACCTTGACTAAAGTACAACCCCCATACCTTAAGCTTGTCAATGCTTCAATTAGGAAAGCACTATGGCACGTGATGTGTCATGTGATATAACCTCTGTTGAGCTTTCCGAGCTCTGGCCACATAAACCAACCGGAAGTTAGATTCTGGCCACCTGCCAAAGCTAGCTGCCATTGAATTTAATAATTACCCCTCCAGCTCTCGTAGAATTGTTGGTTATTGGCCATATCATGTTTTGGGAACTTCAATTATGAAGTATATTGATAAAGATTGTAAAAGAAAAGAGCTAGTCTCCACATTTGTCATTTATGGATGTCATGTGAGCTTAAAGTCATATAGCTTATAGTCCCCGCGCCTTCTGACTTTCACATGCCACCCAAAGCTACTCCCCAAAAAGTGCATTTGTTGAGCTTCCAGTAGTCAGGTGCCGCAGTTTCCAAATCCAAGCCAAACTAAAGGCGCCCAATAAGATGCCATATCGAAGCAACGCAGTGAAAGGTTCTGGATATAGAAAGATACCATATATCTTGTTTAGCATAACGAAGAGAACCAATCCATAATTTTTGTCAATTTGATTAAGTTTGGGTCGCCTGTGCGCATCTTATGATTAAGCCTTTACGTCATTTTCCTGACCTGGTATTGATGATTTAAAGATATCCACTTATCCTCTATTGTTGCCTTCCTTTGACTGCCTCTACTTTTGTATGCATATTTTCTATGTTCATTATTTGCATTATATTGTTTTTTTTTTTAGTTACGTGGGTCCGTTTCTCCCCATTTTGTCAAGCTGGTCTACTACGAAGACGTTGCAGTTGGTGAATAAAAGCAACCTCCTTCTTATACTCTTGCTTTAAAAACTAATAGACCAATCTTGAGCTAATCGACATATCTCTCTTACCTTGTTACACCATCATCACCACTACATACAAGATACCGTTACTATGGAGCCTCATGAATCTGGACAAGGCGCTATGCCTTCCGTCCCTAATACAAACGATCACCGCAGAACCACAAGCCTAGACTATGATAGTGTTGGAGAATCGTTGCACTCCCCCTCTCTAGGCCCCTCCGATTCATATAAAAGCCCTGGACTTTCGCGGAATTCATCGTTTTCTGCTGGAAGTGACTATGATGGCTTCCCACCCTTGGACCGCCTTACTGTTCTCGATATTCTCGACAATTTTGCACTCCCCCAACAACTTGAGAAGATACAGCGTGGCATCTCTGCTCAGACCGAAAAGGTCCGTCGCTCTCGCCAGGCTTTAAAGTCTCGCAGCAGCCATGCCAAAGAGCGAATGGTCGAAGAATGGCGGCGCCGGGTCCCATCCGCGGAGGAGCAACTCGACCGTTATCGTCAGCGCATGCGCCACAGTGTTGAGAAGCTGGGATCCAGATGGAACGATACCAAGGCCGTCACTCTCCGTGAAAAGATCTCATTCATTTGTGGTGTTATGAACATATTCATCAGTGGGTATCTCATCGGAGCCTATCCCCAATGGTTCCATGTCTGGTACACTACCCAGTTAGCCTATTTTATGCCTATTCGATTCTTCACGTACCATCGCCGTGGATACCACTACTTCTTGGCGGATCTTTGCTACTTTGTCAACGGCTTGCTGTTCCTGAGCCTTTGGGTCTTTCCAAACTCTAAACGACTGTTCACATCCGCTTACTGTCTGGCTTTTGGAAACAACGCCGTTGCGATCATTCTCTGGAGAAACTCTTTAGTCTTCCACAGCTTCGACAAGGTCACTTCACTCTTTATTCATATTATGCCCTGCGCGACTCTTCACTGCATTGTTCATCTAATATCGCCAGAGCAACAGGCAGCTAAATTTCCTGCTTTGTACGCTATCAAGACTGCCGAGCCTGGGTCTGCAAACAACTATGCCACTGTCCTGTCGATGTTGGCCTGGAGCAGTCTTCCCTATGCTTTCTGGCAACTTTGCTACTACTTCTTCATCTCCATTCGCCGTCGTGAACAGATCCAAGCCGGTCGCCCCACGTCATTTACCTGGCTTCGCAAATCCTATGCTAAGGCATGGATCGGCAAGTTTGTGCTACAGCAACCTGAAGTCCTCCAAGAGCCCACTTTCATGGCTATTCAGTACATTTATGCTGTAATTACCATGCTTCCTTGCAAATTGTGGTTCATGAGTCGCATCTCATCCACTGGGTTCCTCTTCCTCGTCTTTATCTGGAGTATCTACAATGGCGCCACATACTATATTGATGTTTTCGGAAATCGATTCCAAAAAGAACTTGAGTCTCTCAAAGCTGAGGTTGCCAAATGGCAGAACTCCCCTGACTTCATCACTTCTCCGATGCTTGTTCCAACCGTCGCCGAGGGTACTAATGGAGCCCCGGGTATCGTCAAAACTGGAGAATCCGCGTCTTCTAGGATGAATCAAGAATCAAAGGATGTTCCAACGGCTGAGATACCACCGTTAACAGTGGGTGCGGCTTTGGATGCGTCAGCTTCGGGCATTGAGGGGAATGCATCTGGGGGTTTACAGCAGCGAAAGTAAATGGGAAATTATGACGATAAATGTATCGGATATCTGAAGTTATGGGTCTGGGTTACAATGATTGCAATGAGTCAACTGGCGTCTTGAGTTTAAATAAATTATTGGGGGATTTTCTATCTATTCTATAAAGTATATAACCACTTACTCGATCCCATAATGCCATAGTTTAGTGACGCAAAACACGAGTAGCACATCTTATGATATATATCTCTTCAAACCAGACTCAATGAGCCACTAAACATCTCGCTACTACCGCCAAAAAAAAACACCCAAAAAGACAAAAGAGGCAAAAATGAAAAAAACAATCCCGTTAAATGCATACCCAACCAATGACACCCGCTATATCATATCCATCGTGAACAAACGCCGATGATGCCATGATTCTTAATAAGACGAAACAAAACAGCCCAAATTGAAGCAAATCAAATGATACATCCTAAACATGAAACCCACATCAAATGCAAGAAGAACCATACCAAACCCATCCTCAACATCCCAAGTCATTAGCGAATTACTGCCCAATCCGACAACCTCGCACTACTCTCCCCATCCTCCTTCTGCCCTGGATGTCGCCCAAACAACGACCAGAACCTCAATGTCTCGTCTCCGGCGCCAGTAGCGACGACACGACCGTCGGGGCTCATCGCCAGATACAACACACGGAATGTATGCCCTGTTAGACTAGCAACCTGAGTCATCGAAGGATATTTCCACACCACTATTTGATTTTGCGAATAACCGTGAGTCGAAACGATTTCATTCGAGTTCTTGGACCAAGCGAGATTGCACACTTGGCTGCCGGTATCTATTTCATTGACGACACGGCCGGTTATTGTGTCATGGAATATTATACGGCGGTCTGCAGTACCACCACCAGACGCCAGAAGGCCATGCTGGTGTGGGGACCATGATATCGCCTTTACAGCAGCGGTGTGATCGGAAAACTTAAAAAGTGGAGTGTCAGACAATCTATCCCAAACCATGAGTTTGTTGTCGTTTCCTCCACTGGCTAGCTGGCCATCCTCACAATTCCACTTCAGCCCGCAGACCTCCTGCTTGTGGCCCACTAGCTTCCGTATCCATTGGTCAGGAGCGCGAACATCGCGATGGTAGATAGTCCGATCTCTGGAACCAGTAGTCAGAATATGAGTATTCCAAGCTAGAGAACCAACACGAGCAGTATGGCCAGTCATAGTTCTCATACGCCTTGACTTTTCAGCATCCCAAATTTGGACAAGGCCCTTTCCGGTTCCAATGGCCAGGTGAGTACCCTTCTGAATCCAGGAGACACTAGTAACTGTGTCATCCTCTAGAGTACAGAGTTTACTAACCTTGCTGGTCTCGGCATTCCACATGTAAACATTGCTTCCTAGGCCCACACCCAGTACATTGGCGCTTCCCCAGTCTACCAAGTTAAGATAGAAATCATCTGCAAGTTCTGGTGCATCAAGGACCTTATAAGGCACTTTGCTGACAGCTCTTGGTTGGCGTCGTGGGCTCAGTAGCATCTGCTGATTGCCCATCCGAACTGGTGATAAACTGTATATCTCAGCCCGAGTATCTAAATTTGGTGCGTGTCGCCCTTGTGGTGTTTTTGATGGTGTGGGGTGTCCTCCGATACTGTGATGAGCCGGAGAAACATAGGAAAACAAATTCTTCTTGTGTGGTGTCGATGGTGACATACTAGAACTGTTTCCTCCCAGAGGTGCTGGGGGTGTATGAGATCGTGATCCAGAACCGCGAGTAGTCAAGTCTTGGGGCATAGTGTCATCAAAAAGCTCTGCACGCAACAGTTTTGAGAATGCCCGGTTGGCTTCTTCGGCTACATGATGTCAGCGAATGGTCCCTAGACGATTCATGGGGCTTGGGTTGAAGCTTACTCTTTTGAAAATCAAGTTCGCCATTTGGTATTCTCTTCTTGGGTTTTGGTGGCGTTGCTGGGGAGGCTTCATCTTGCAATAATCGAAAGCTTGCCTGGAGATCTTGACCAGAGCGTGATGGAATAAAACTAGCTATATGTTAGTGACTCTGTGCTGAGTAGGCTTTTGAATAGTATAGCGAACTGACCGATCACCGTTTATTCTTTGACGCTTTCTATGTGGACTGTTTCCACCTGTAGCTGCCGTAACCTCTCGGGCTTTTCGTTGAACCTCTCTAATGAGGTTATGATCCAGCGCATCCAAATCAAGGCCACTGGCACGTATTGAGCCGGTGCTAGCTCTGCTGTTACTATTTCTAGTATGCCTATTGTTATTTGATATAGGCCCAATAGTACGACCTTCGGTACGGGATCGTTCGCGATGGGTTGGAGGCGGAGGCGGGGCATTTGAGGGGCCTGGTGTCGTCGGTTGTGAAATTGTGGCAGGGATTCCAGCGTTGTTTACACTCCTGCTGCTCTTGTGCAAGTTGACTCCCGCGCTCTCTGAGCGCTTCTCTTGTAAGCGGGCCATTGATCTGTTTAAATAGGTCGGGTAGGTCGGATAGTTTATGATCAAGAGTTTAAGCGGGATGAAGATGACGCCAATTCAGCGGCCACCGCCTGGATTCAGTTTGCTTTGTGGATCGACCCAGAATGCAGGGCAGCATCAAGCACACGGCCCGGTCAAGTCGATGAAGTCCTTTGCGGAAAACCAGAACAACTGCTAGTATATACAAAAGGTATTGATGTTGTTGGAGAGATTCGATAGTCAGGATTTAGCCCGCTGATTCTCCTGGTAGCAGTGACCGTTAGCTATGCAGTTGGTTGCTGGGCAAAGCTCTGGATTGGTGATGGCAAGGATAGTTTAAGGCGGATAAGTCAAACAAGAGGCGACGTAGGTTGATGGCATATAAATTAAGGATGTTTGTAAATGATGCTAAAGAGAGATTATATGTGAAACATTATGAAGGCCTAGGTTGAGAATCGGCGTATGTTGTCGTGATGTGTATGTTCGGTAGATACAGGGTCGTCGGCCGGAGAGGGACCAGGTTCCGATGGCGAAACAATCCGAAAATAGTGGTGGGCCGGCGAATGGTCCAAGTGGTGATATACTGAAGTTGCTGAACCTGAACTTGGCACAAAATCTATATGGCACGTCGTGGGTTGCCACAGATATAGTTTTGGAGCTAATGGAAGCAATTGGCGGATAGTGAATAATGTAATAGCATAGGTTGATATAAAGAAGTGAGAGAGTAATAAAGTTGCGAAATCAATGAGGTGACGATATCAGCTAAGACACCCATCAAAAAACGAACTTCGCGGGAAAAAGAGAGTACGCAGACCCCGGGGGGGCGATATGGGCCCTGAATGAAACTAGCGGCAAGCGTTGGCGCTTTCTTTTTATTCTGGTTGTTCCCAGATTCAGCAGCAATACTTAAGCCCTCTTAGGTCCAAAAGATTCCTTTCAATGATGTCTAGCGGCGAGTTGATGGTGGGTTTAGTGCTTGCACTCCCTGCAAACAGGGCTTCGTGTATGATTTTTAGCTTGGTAGCATTATTTGGTTACAGGGCACAAGTTAGCAGACCCAGCACCTTCTTAGGGCTTCTTTATGCTCCAGCCATAGCGGGATTTTTAGTAGAACTCGGGTTCGACTTGTCACAATCAGTAACACGCCCGCTAACGTAGGCCCCTGGATCAGTCACAACAAACAGACCCATTACTCTGTATTTTTGAGAGATCAGATCGCTAATGTTCATCTTGTATGCAGCTTCCAAAGAGCGCGAGTAGCCAATGCTGTCCTGAAAGCAGCGAAAGTAGCCATTACCTATAATAATAAGTAGTGTCTCATGCTATGGAATGTACAATATACACTACTAATGGTTCTCTCTCGCTCTCTCTCTCTCTCTCTATATATATATATAGGTCTAGCAAGCTCAACGACATTTACAGCCCTGCAAGGTAAAAAAGATTATATCATCAACTTGTTATCAGTTTGTGGCGGTCTCTCTAGTTTCCAGTCCCTGTATTCAACTTGCGGGTGGTTGGGGACCCTTCCCCTCACATCGCGTGGATCAGCGCAATAACCACCAAACAAGTTAACCTTGTTCAGGAAAGACAATAAACAACAAGACTATGCAATTCCCTATTTGTCAAATCTCAACTAGACAGCAACTGCGCATTTGGTCTGATTCTATACATTTCACCGAGGAATATTTTCGGTGACCTAATATCTGAAGCTTGGAATAAGGATTCGCTAGCATATACGTCACCACCACAGTTCAATGATAATTCCTTGTGCATGTACTTTGTTGTGTTCATCATACCTTGCTTTTGAAGTTGGAATATATTAAGCAGCCGTATACTCTGCATCCAAAGCGTTCGCGTTCGCTTGTTGGTTCCTAGGAAACCAGATGTGTTTGACGCGTCTGCATATCCTATGAAATATATCAACCAATCAGTTCATTGTATCAAGATGCGAGAGGTGGTGGTATTACTCTATCCCATATTTCTATACGTGCCAAAGCCGACAGCTAGTCGTTGATATTCTACAATTAGTACTAGTCAGTGCACTTGGTCCCATGCTGTAGAGCCTTGTCCTCTTACCACATATAAATTATATTTTATATCTGTATATCCTACACAGTAGAGATATTTATGATACAATTGAAGGGTTGATCGCAAAGCTCTTCCACTGAGGTTACATTTAACTTTAGCTGATCTTTAAGTGGAACCAAATGTGGCTATCATGTAAATCTATGAGTAGACATAACGACTCCACTTGATGTAGGTATCAACACACAAGACACTATTATGGCGGTATGCATATAAGCCTCGATTTCACGTCTTATGTATTTCTTTTTTTGTTATCACCACAAGCGCAAGTCCATGGAAATTCATATTCAGAAGCACCCAGCGCCAACAACCGCAGGTAAATAAATATTATAAAAATCAAAACATATGATATCATAGAGCATATAAAAAACATGAAAACCCCACACAAAACAGCATACCCTTAAATACTCCCATAAAGCCAGAAGAACTTTCGTTCTTCTTCAAAAAAAGAATATACAATACAGTGACTCGGTGTGTATAGACTTCCCACGAACTCTGTCATTGGGAGAGGTCACCGGGCAGAGTGCCGATGAAAGAGGTACACCAAAAGGACGCCAAAAAAGAACATTAATAATGAAATAGCCAACTTGGAGGGCTTGAGTTCTGGCTTTGAACCTTAAACCTCGTAGCTAGACGTACACACATTAACAGCCACAACCGGGGGTCAAGATGTAGCATCAAATGCTATGAGCAAGTCACGATATAGGTCCTACACTTGCGCAGACTCCGCCTGTGCCAAAAGACGGGCTCTCCAGTCATCACACACCTTCTCAAACCCGCCTACAACATCTCTGCATACCGATGCGCTTTCCCGCTTTTTCAGCCGCTCCCCCCAATTACCACGGGCCAACCACAACTCTCCCTCTTCTCTTAATTCATCCTCGTGCTTCATCTCAGCCACCAGCTCTTTTGTACTTCTCAGTCTTCTGGTGGCAGTTGTAGTCGTTTGTCGCGACATGTGAAGTGTATCTGTAAGATAGTTGAGGGTCTGGACTAGATCGGCTGACATGGTGTGAAGAGCAGTGATGGCGGTCAAGGCTTGAGTCGAGGGTCTCGGCATGGAGTCGGAGAGTGATACAAGAAGAGGGACAAGATCTTCAATACTATCTGCATCAGGAGGTGGAGCAAGAGGTGACAAAAGGGGGAATGTCAGATTGTGAAGTTGTCTTGTTTGATGCGATAAGTGCGAAGTTACAGCCGTATGCGCCGTGATCAGTCTATTGAGTAGTATGGCTGTTAGTTAAGGCTGGTCTATATGTAAAAAGATACACGCTGTTACAATGTCATACCTGGTAGCTCCTCCCTCTACTCCGGCTTGTGATCCAAGATCTTTCAGGCTGTCCGTAACTCTTTTAAATACTCCGTCCGCAGGGCCACCGGTATTTTCGGTACCCCTCCGTGCCAATGATTCCACGGCATCAATTTTACTGACAAGGCTGATCGGCATAGCCTCTGGCGTCTCTAAATCCGACTCTGATCCATACTCACTGCCGTCATAGTCGCTCACGGCTCTGCGATGACCTCTCTTCTGGGGAGAGGGGGGATTCAGAGTCATGTTCTTCTTGCCAGAGGGACTTGGTGAGCCGGATCTCTCAGGCGCTTCATCGCCAGGCTGATTGTCATGTTCCTGGTCATCCAAGTGCTCATTATCCAAGGGCGCAGCACCATCTTCATCCTCGTAGTATTCATCATCATCGTCAAAAGCATCAGCTAGTTCATCAGCCAGGTTACCAAGGCCGGAGCCACCGCCTATACCATTTCCACCAATATCCGCGATATCAAATGAGTCTTGTTGGCCAAGGGCGAAGCTTCCCCGGTTTGGCGTAGAGGGGTCTTGGAGAGAATGGCGAATGTGTGAGGGGGAGGCAAATGGGCTTCCCTGTGTAATTGAGGCATGCCTCGAATGTATAGGAGTCTGAGGCATGATGTTGAAGGGGTATAATAATCAGTACTGTGTGTCCCAGAAACGAGGCTGGATAAAATGAAAGTAAGGGCAGTGGCACGACCGTGGGGCAAGATGTCGAGCAAATGAATGTATAGGGTATGGTATGGTGTGTAGTATGGATGTTAGCTGAACGCCTTCTTTTTTTCTACTATTGGTGCAATCAATAGTATTGCAGGTTCAAGGGTAGTAACAAGATGTTGGCTGATGCCTTCGGGGGTGACCGTCGCTGTCAAAGACAAAGTAAAGTGGTTGGTGGGCTGGTCTAGTCACTTGAACGAGGGGTGAACAAGCCAGGCACTATGTAGGTGTGTAAAGAATGAAGATGTCTGTAATGAATGGGAGAGCCAGAATCAATCAGGAAGGACAGTGTAGAAAGAAAAGAAAAGCTAGTCGAGTCGTTCCAAGCCGACGATGAAGTAGGCTCAGGAGATAATATGGATGGGCTGGTTGGCTCAGGCTGGTTGGCTGGCCATCAATGGTTTCGCAAAATCACTGGGGGCAAGTAGCAAAAGCGGTCGGGGGGCCGGTCTAATCCAATGCAAGCTTCTCAACGGAAGGCACAGGATGAGTGAAAGAACTAGGGGCGCTGCCCAATGCTCCTATGTGAAAATGATAGAACTCGAAACACTTTCTTCAACATAGCTCGACACTGTACGAAAAATGCTTCACATATAAGCTTTGACATCTGACAACAGGCTCATCACTGGGTTTGACATCGTCGAATTGCGTAAATGTGAACCTATCCATCATGGCGGAGGCTGGGTACCGATTTTGGGTCCTGTCGGTGCAGGCGATCTGAAGTTAGGGTCGGTGAAATCCTGTGAAGCTTGCAACTTCTAGAAATGAAATTCCTGAAACATAGTCCTAGAAGCCGTATTCGTATACAAATGCCTTCTTCCAACTCTCTGTATATTCCATTGAAATTTTAGCGGTCTGCTTTACTTATAAGATTTTATGTTTGTCACTAAGCTTCCGAGAAATAATATGTATAGTTTCGCTATCCCAAGAGTACAAAGTATTGTTTCTTCTCATCAATACAAAACCAGTATGTACAATAGGGGTTGATATAGGGTTATGGCATATCCAAAGTCGTGGTTAGAGTGTAATTGTATTCTCAATGAGTCGTATCGTTCCAGCGCACATTATTCATGTTGATAAATAAGGTTTCTAACTCTCATTAAATATCGACAAGACATCTACGCCCTGACATCTCAGCATCGAAACTACATATGCACTCACTATAATTCCTCAACTTCACGGACCCACTAATCAGCTGCGCAGCTGCCAAAATTCCTTGGTGACACCTCAATTACGTTGGACTATGTCATAAGCCTCAACTACGATAATCACTAAAGCCATTGCATTTATCCTACCACCCGAATTAAACCATTCAATTAATTGCCTGGATCTTGTACAATACTATCGTGTCTAACCAACCGTCCCCGAAATGGCTACGTTTAGACGATTCAGACCGGATGATCTGAACAAGTTCTCAAAATGTAACTTGGATCCTCTTACCGAGACTTATGACATCAGCTTCTACCTTCAATACCATGCCACTTGGCCGGCCATGTTTCAAGTATGTGAGGATACTGATGGTAATATCATTGGCTACAGTAGGTGTATCGACCAACTCTTGTGATACGCAACCCGCTAACGAGTGCCACAGTTATGGGGAAAGTAGAGGAGTCACCATCTATTTACAAGAACACCGAGAACTATCTGCCATGGCATGCTCATATCACTGCTTTGACTGTGGCTCCATCCGCCCGTAGACTAGGTGTTGGTAAAATTTTGACGGACTTATTGGAAAAGGCGGCCGACGATAACAATGCTTGGTTTATGGATCTCTTTGTTCGCAAAAGCAATACTCGTGCTATTGCGTTTTACGAAAAGCTGGGCTATAGTATATATCGCACGGTTAAGGATTACTATGGTGACCATTCTACGGATCCCAAGGCTACCAGCGAGGATGCATATGACATGAGAAAGTCGATGAAGAGGGACATCAGGAAAGAACATATCCGCGAAGACGGTGCGAACCATATTGTACGGCCAGAGGATGTGTGGTAGATGGAGGCTTTGATAAAGGCCAGTCAAGATATCAATATATGTAACACGAGTAACAACATGCAATCATCTTGTCCAATATTACCTTTCATCCACGACATCATACCTTAGTTATTATACTAAGAACCCTAACACTGCACGCATAAGCCCTAGTCTGATAGAGGCTCCTTCCAAGGAAAGCTAAGGCAAGCAAGGGGATTTTCCCCTGGTCCAGCGTCCAACCACAACCCTTGGCCAACCGCTGCTGGAGCCTTGGGCCCAAGTTGTCAGCCGTCTGTGTTGGGACCCAGCAGGATTCCTCTTTCTTCCTCCAACACAACTCTCGTCAAACGCCTGGTCACGTCTACACATTTTCACGCAATCAAGTGCTGAACTACGTGCTACTTTTGACAATCAGCAAACCTTCATTATTTTACATATACCATAATCAAAAGTTTGCCACGAACTGGATTTAACATTAACCAGACACATTTCCTACACGCTTTTCATTCACCTAACTAGCAACCATGGCTACCACTTCGATGGACTACGAAGCTACCGGCTCCTACGAAGGTGAGTCGACGCGATTTCACGTGTCGCCAACAAATAATTATGAAGGGGTTGATATACATCATCATTTCGAGGCTTTACCTACTCTCACACATATTATATCGATGACATTGCGCCCATAAGCCATTCAAATCTAATCTCATCACACAATATAGACGAAAATCCTCGTTACGAGAATGACCGCCGCAGTGCTTCCCCCAGACCCAGCCGGGATGAAGGCGACAACGAGCGCCGTCGCGCTTCTCCCAGCGCCCCCAGCAAGTATGCTTCGACTCTACGGCATTTCGACCCGATCGCATGAATCTCCGACCATTAATACTAACAACCCCGACCAGCGGTGGCAGCAAAGACGATTCCCGTGACAACGATGACGGTGCTGTTAACCCTGGATCCAACCTTTTCGTCACTGGCATCCACCCCAAGCTATTGGAGACGGAGATCACTCAGATGTTCGAGAAGTATGGTGAGGTTGAGAAATGCCAGATCATGCGTGACCCTCACACCAAGGAATCTCGAGGTTTCGGTTTCGTCAAGATGGTCACCTCCGAAGGTGCTGATGCCGCAAAGGAAGCCCTCCAAGGTGAACAATTCGAGGGCCGCACTCTGAGCATTGAGAAGGCTCGCCGTGCTCGTCCCCGTACCCCCACTCCTGGAAAGTACTTTGGCCCTCCCAAGCGTGGTAAGTATCTTGTTTTATTTTGAAACAAAATTCATCCAGTCTAACTTATATATACAGAGCCCCGTGGTCGCTATAATGATCGTGGTGATGACCGCCGTCGTGGTGGTGGTGGTGGTGGCGGTGGTTACGGCGGCTACCGTGATGACCCCTACCGCTACCGCGGTCCTCCTGGCGGTGGTTATGACCGTGGCTACCGTGAGGATCGCGGTTACGATCGTGGCTATCGTGAAGACAGAGGCTATGACCGCGGATATCGTGATGACCGTGGTGGTTATGACCGCCGTGGTGGCGGCGGTGATAGAGGTGATGGCTATGGTGATCGGTTCGATAGATACGGCCGTGATGACCGTTCCCGCTACGGGTCCCGTGGCGGTGATGATCGCCGCGGTGGTGGTGGTGGTGGCGGTGGCTATGACCGTGACCGGTATGATCGTTCGGCTGACCGTGAGGCTCCCCGCCGGGACCCTCCCCCTCCTAGCTACGACGGTCCTCGGGCTGAGTAAGTTTGGGATACAAACACTACCAGCAGCAACGCTCATCACAACTTCCGTGATTTCAAGGAGACTAATCTCTGGAGTTTTGTGTCCTGGAACAGGTACTAGAGGCATAAGCCTTTGTGCATTTTCACAACCGTCCCACAGAGAAACTGGACGGGTATGCCTTTGATCAGGCCGCAACTCTATCAAGCACCCTTCTAACCACCCTACCTAACCTCCTTTTCGTCCTTTCCTTGTTTTATCGTCATATTTCCATTTATCTCATGCTTTGGTCGACCATGTTTACACTTCGACATTTGATTTCGGTTACTTTTCTTATTACGCTCGGCGGTCTCAAACAAAAAGGGAATCTTCTTTCTTGCGATTGGGAGTCACGAAACCTCGGATTTTTGCTCTACACAATATTTTTACAACATACAACATACCAGATTACATTACAATTGTGCTATCTTCGCCTCGTCCAACAAAACATATTACAACAGTTTAATTATATTTGCGCCTTACAACTACGTCCCTTTACGAATGACCACGTCACCCATTATGATCTGAATATCCGCCCCGCCTCTCAGATTTGGACACGATTTTCTCGATATTTTTGGCTGGATTTCCCATCCATTCCGAAAGATCTTATGCCATCTTAGATTGTGTTCTGTTGGATGGATGTAGCTTTCTAGGACCGGCCCATCCAACAGAAGAACTAACTTGGGCCATCGCCTTTCATCTGTCCTGTTCGTTTGGCTCAGTATAGCCTCATAAATGATACCAGAGCGTGACACACAAGCCTTAACTCTAATGTCAAAGAAATGTTCCGACTGACGTGGCACATGGCCCCCATATGTAAGTACATTTGGTTGATTTCAGCTCTTAATATTGAATTCCCAGTGCCTGTAATTTCCAAAAAAAAGAACGCCTGTCTTGACCAAAGTACTATGCATATTTTGCCTGAAAGCCTTTGTGAGGCTTCATCTATTATTGGTGATGATGAGCTGCAAGGCTTGGAGGCTACAGAAAGAAAGTACGCTGACTAGAGCCACAATACCTGACATTTGTGTCGTACAAGAATGGGCAAACGCCCCGTAGAGTCTCAGAGCAGGCGAATCTGGGAAGACCAGAGCCAATCATTCGTCGATGAAACACCTATAGCTGAGTTTGCTTGACAAATAACTATTTTTTTTTTAAAAATTTATATTGGCCCCGAACCATGATCTCTTCCCGTGACTAAATTGATATCTGTTTTTCCCATCTTAAATATCTCTCTTAGCTAGATGAACTTTCAATGGACTTTGACTTTGCCGTTACTACGAATCTCAATCTGTTACAACTCAGGTACTGCATTAACAGTGAACGTCAACAATAGAGCCAGGCGTTGGGGAAGAAATGTAACTGTTGTGGTTGGATTGACGACTGATAAATTCAAATGCCTCAGTGAGTGGGCTTGAAGGCAAGTCGTGATACGACAGAGCGCTTAGGTTGGTGAAAGCGAAGGAGGAGATGGCGGTGACGGGGTGGATAGGAAGGCTAAAAGTGTGATCGTTTGGGGGACGCTATGATTGGGAGAAAACTTCTTGATGGTATCTCTCAAGGGCCAAAGGTTAAAGTGAGTAGTAAGGGATAATATTGAGATGGTAGAAGATGATCCAGCTGTGGTAGTGAAAGCGGAATCTGGAAAATATAGGATCTGGGGTCGATAAGGGCATAGTGGTAAAATGAGGTATCGTGATGATACCTAACAAGGCCGCACGAGGGGAAACTGGAGTAGATGATGAAAGTTAGAACTACCATGAATAGTTGAGCGAGAGTAACAAAAGTAGTCTAAACTCATGATATCCCGTAATGCGTTTGACTCTTGAACTCTTGAAACATTACTATTTTATTTACTCGCTGCATTGTCCTCAGAACCACCACTTCAATCAACCTTCCATCCTGTGCGACGGGAAACTTTTCTGCTGACAGACAAAGTAAAATTCCTTCGCTTTACATTTTCTCAAACCATTCCATCTCTTAATTCTCCCCTTTCTTGACATGGCGGTCTGAACAGATAGAGGACACGGGAATCTGCCCCACATGAATGGTGACATTGGATGGGTATCCTATGTTATGGCCACACGTCTATTGATCAGGAGGTAGAAGCATAGATAGGATGTATTTCTAGGGATGAGCAAGATGCGATATCTAACCCACAACTGGATGCCTTTGGTCGTCGACTAGTTAGGAAGTTTAATAGGCCTGAGATAGTTGCCGACACTTACTTGGGATGGACGGGGCGTAGAGGGATATGGGTCAGTTTAGAGCCTTACTGCCACTAGGAGAGATCAGAGGACCTGCGTAGATGTTAAGGAGGAGGACTAAATTGATGAAAAAGACATCGGGGTGAGGATATTCGGAGAGTTGTTTGCTGAGAGCTTCGACGCCGAGATTAATTTTGAGGCGCAGATGACGGGGATTTTGAACAGGGCATTGCTCAAAATGTGGTTTGGGCCCCGGAAGAAAAGCTTCAGAAGGCAGACTTGTATATAGTTTGAATTGGTTTCATCATCCCATAAATGTTGCAAGGCCACCATATCCATGACCTACAGAATATACATAGACAGCTTTACGTTACACACATCCAAGGGACCTCAATATTGCAAACAAGCGCTTCTGATGGCATTAACAATGGCAATAAGTGCCATGCCCAACTCTAGGGGCACATGTGGTTGCTGGTTCTGTAGTACTAGTATGCTTCTGCAAACAATTCTGTGGTGATGTTTCGCCGGGATTGTGGCCACCAAGACGGGATTGTCTTCTCTGGCACTGGTCCCGGCTTCTGGTTGCTGATATATGGCGATGATGTGCGAGTAATGAATTTTGGGACTGGAACCCTAGCAAACTCCTATAAATCTCAGAAGAGACCTAGTTCTTCTTAATCAATCCTAAAGACTTGATATGCTCACGGGTCGGCACATACTTCTTGTCGCCTGCAAGCTCACGTTCAAAGATGGCTTCTCTCATAGCATCAGCTCGCGCCCACTACGTATCCGGTTAGTTATAAGATCTTTAACAATACTACCAAGATAGCAGATCACCAACCTCTTTCTTGCCATGCAGGCACTCATAGTAGTCTTCTAAAACAGGCGAGCACTTTTCTTTGCCCGTCCGGTTCTCACCATCGACGTTGACAACGTAGCAGGCAAGCACCTCCTGCCAAAATGGAAAGCAGCGACCAACACCTACAGAGTCCAAGTTAGTATTATAAATGCCAGTGAGCCGTTAAACCTGAGAGGTAGCGCTTTGTGATATCAACTAGGTCGGCCTAGCTCCATCATTGTGGGGCTTCCACTCCGATCCTTGATATGTGGAACTTCGGAACTTACCGCCACCCAGCCCGTATCCAGACGACATGACTGATGAAATCAACTGAAAAAGAGAGCAATGTTATTTGAAGATTGGAAATGCTAGCAATTGATTGACTGCTAGTTTTTATAGAGTAGAGCCCGCTGACTGCCTTGCATGAACGTTGACTATAAAATGGCGCCGGATGATGAAATCGTTCTTGATGTCTTGGGACAACAATGCGCACGGACCACATGGCTAAACCAGGAGCTATGTCTTAAGCAGCTGCTGACAGCCGCCTATTGAAACTGACACTTGGCATTTCTAAGTTGGGTTAATTGGGACTTGGTGAACCGACGTCACCTTGCTTGATTGATGTGGTGACCGCTGAAGCTGTGGCTTTACACAGTCGTGATATTGAAGTCCAGACTTTGGTTGATACTGGGGCTATGCCAAATAGATATCTCTGATATCCAATTTACTTCCATATTTCATATGCTTTTTAATTGGCAAACCCGTCATTATGGGCCTTGATTTATCTAATGGCAAGCTCGTGCTGCTTGCCGTCCAGCTGGCAACTTCGGCTCGCCTAGACGGCCTGGCCTGTCTATTCTCACAACATAGTGATATTTTCCAGACCGAATTGGCCTTGAGAATTCTTCTCACGTTTTTGCCCGAGAGTACACCTCCTGCCGACTATGTACCCCTCCTAAGAGAGATCAACTTTGGTCAATATTCCCCTCCATCAACAGATATTGACATCTCATCAATACAGCCACTATCAGAGGAGGAGGCTACTAGAAAAGCTAGATCGATTGTTTTACTTTCACTGAGAGAACCTAAGCCCAATATTGACATCCGAGATGATTTACTTGGGTTATTCCTAATTAGAAGGGTATATCGTATTGATGAAGAAGTCGGCTCATTGACAACAATCCCGGATCTTCTGATCCCGTTCTTTGATCAGTTCCCCGATATGAGACTGTGGTACGTCTCTGAGATATTGCCCTTGATCCGGAGGAATTTTGAGTATCATCCACTATCGTCATCGTCTGTCACTCTTTCCGAGTTTGAAACGTTACCAGAAGACGACTGCGTGCAATACTTGCTATCCCTAACCGGCTCCGATCCCGATGATAGACTGTCAATTGGCCGGGATCTCCGGGGGGTTATCGGGCCTTGGCTACAGGGAAAGAAAAGATGGTCTTGGTCAGATGAAAAGTCCTGCGATGAGTGCTCGGCGTTCCCCAAAGTTCTAGATTGGATTTTATCACAGTCAATAAAGAACTGGCAGGTTGCTATCGAGGCAGTTTCACAATGGAAGGGTCCTAAAGATGTCGATATTGGGCTGCCCACTCAAGATATTAATCTAGACCAAGGCCGGATCAACCAACTTCAGGCACATTATCTTCAGGCCACTCTTGCTGCTGTGTATTTGGTTCCTGATAGTTCATTACAAGCGATCCGGTCAGTTCATGATGCTCTCACTACGACCGCTTGCCAGCTGGGTTTCCCAACATTTGATATTGATGATGGGGCGTCTAATCTTCATACACTTGGAGCCTTTCAGGATCCTTCATTCATTTCTCCCAAGCTATCCAGCTTCATGAGAAACGACTTACTTTCTTCTACTAACCCTTTAACGACACCAACATCCACATCTATGCAACTTTTGCAAAGGTTGAGTGTCAGCTCCTTTTTACTGTCTCATCACGGCATTCCTCTGACCCTCAAGGCTCTTGGTGACGTCGTATTCTTTGGTGATAGCAAGGCACAACAAGGTCTTGTGTCTAGATACATTGAATCAGTTGCCAAGAGAACAGTCCAGAACCAGGAAGAGGATTGGATCAAGTGTCACGAGGAGTTACTTTGGTTGAGAAGTTGGGGTGACGATGTATCTGAAATTTCTGTGGGTGTCTTTGGCGCCGTAAATAAGACGTTCATCGAGTCGGAGTTTCTTAAAGCTTTGTTGTCGTCTACTAGTAAGTTTGCTTTAAAGAACCTTGAAATATTTGCCTTAATATCTAACATTTCATAGAGCACTACAATCTTGCTAAGTCTCTATTTGAAGGCAGAAATCCTGCGCCATTGGAGCAGTCCATCCTTCGTGAGATCATTGTCGGCCAAGCTCTGGAAGCCTATGATCACGCTACGAACCCTCATCGCCAACGTGGTGGCATGAAGAGATGCGATGACATAATCCATGCCTTTCCTGTCACAATCAAGAAGACCAGCTCCGAAATGGCTCAGATCGAATCTTTACTTAAAGCGACTCACGCACTGAATGAGTATCGTCTTGTGGTAACCCAAGGCGAGCCATTTATACCTACAGTCTTGCGAAGCCATAAAGACCCAATTTCTCTCCTCACCAAGATCTTAGAACAGAACCCCAAGTCTTACACCAAGTTACAAGATTTTCTTGACATTGCTTCAAATATGGTCAAAGCCGGCATTTGTGACGGGGCCCCGAAGAAGACAAAAGGTCCCACTAGTGATGCTTCTGTCACTCAAAGGCGCAAGAGCCTGTTGGTACAAACTGAAAACCGCGTCATGGCCATGTGCATTGAAGCTGCACTCCACGAAGATGACTTCGAAACTGCCTATTCCTACGTAGTTAACCGCCTTGCCTCCAGTACCTCTCCTACCTGTAAAGACAACTTTGCTTGGCGTGCTGCCCTCCAAGCCGGCTCATATATGCGGACCTCCCGAACCATCCGCCCTACCCATGTTGGCACTGGAAGTGTCAACCCTACGATCCGCCACCTTGAACAACGTATAGAATGCCTGTCAACCGCACTGCGGATTGCCCCCGCCTCTCAACTCCAGGAACTCCTCAAGACATTCCAGGAATGCGAACAGCAACTTGATAAGCTCCTAGTCGCCGAAGCAGCTTCCGAAGATGCCTGGGACTTCGCTGGTGACACCTTGTCTCAACCAGCCACTATCCCCACTCCGCTCTCCACCCTCCCGTCCTCCCGTCTCGCACTCGGTCGTAGCGATTCTTCCCGCAGCGCTCGCAGCGCCCGTAGCGCCAGATCGATTGGTGGTAATTCCTCTGGGACATCGCCTCGTCCCCCAGAGGGTAAGGAACCCGAAGAATCTATGTCGCTATTCGATCTATCTCGTGCTACTGCCCGCTTGGCGACTAGAAATCTCACCGCATTATCAAGTCTTACTGGTGCGGTGACCCCGCCTATGGGATCATCTGTTTCCAGCTTGGATGGGATGAGCCCAGTTGTTGATGGACGAGATGAAGCGCACAGAACAAGGAAGAGGGATCAACTGAGAGAGGCGGCCATGGGAACATTGGTGTCGGGTGTTGGATGGTTGGTAGGAGCACCAGCTCCTAGTCAACAACAGCATAGAGAAGATTGATATCAGGAGACAGGGAGTCATGGGCTATGTCATGAGTAATTATAGATATAGATCTTTTATAGATCTTTTGTAGCAAATCCATTGCCAGCTGTCACATGAGACGCCATATTGAAACAACAAGAGCAGAACGCCAATTATATTGCATAACCATGTCGCCAAAACAACTACGTAATCCCCACCAAATGACCCAGACAACAAGGACCAAATGTTCCAAACGCCGTATTCTAACAAAGTCGACAATAGCTTGATCAAGACGAAGACTCGGTCCAAGCAAACTGTTCCTGAACGGGACCACCCGCCGAATGGGTAAAGGCCAAACGAAGACGTAGTCTTAGAGGCTAAAACACAGAACAGTTAGCAATACATTTCTCAAAAGAAAACAGTTTTTTTTAAAAAAATAAAACCAGTAGACTTACTCCATTGCATCCCGAAACTCTCACAACCTGTGTCGCTTCCGCCCCCGGCGTCAGGTCTCCATTCGAAATCGCCAACAACTGCAGTTTCTGCGTCTTTGGTACCGCTGTCTGCAGACTAATTCCCGCCAACGACGCCACACTTGACGTATTGGTAAACCGAGCAATCGCTTGGATGTGACCCTCGGCTGATCTTTGAACAGTAAACGTAATGCGCAGATCTTTTTGGTTGTAGCAGGGGTGCTCAACAAGTTGAGGGGCAGCTGCGGGAGGAGGGGTAGCAGTGGTGGGGGCACCAAGAGAAGAGAGGATGTCCATGCTAGAGGCAGCAGGAGTGGAAGTGGAGGTGGCGGGAACGGCGGGTGAAGGTGAGTTAAACATGTCCATAATTGATGCAACGTTCGACGTCGGCGCGGGTGATGAAGTAGGGGCAGGGCTGGAGGAACCACCGAGAATGTCAGCTAGGAGGTTTGCATTGGAAGCCACAGGGGCAGGTATGGGAGTATCGGGACCATCCATGATGTTAAGAAGAAGGTCCTCGGATGGCTTCACGATTTTGGAACGACGGTTAGCCGCCTTGGATTTCTTTGTAGCAGCTTGGCCAAGCACGCGGTTTTCTTCACGGATTTGAGGAGCGGGCATCTTCTCGAGGACACCGCGACGGATCTCATCAAACGAGAAGAGATTTCCATATTCAACGGCACGTTGTTGAACCTCGACATCCAGACTAGTTTGGTGGGTCTGGAGGAGGCGGCGGATGCGCTCAATCTGGGAAGAATCGGAAAAGCGGGTAGTAAGCTTCACAAGGGCAGTGACGATGTACTCGGTAGTGACTCTGTTGGCGTAACTGCTGTTGAGAATCAGGGCAAAGAGATCGACAACTTCGTTCTCCTTGACATCGCTGACGAGCTCTTCCTCCTCATACTGACCGCCGCGCATTAATGAATCGGCATATTCACCAATACACCAAGCACCAGACTGTGTCAAACTCTCTTGGGTCATGTCCTTCTTCAGGTTAACGTACAGCTTCTGAACAGCATACGTCTGAAGCTCGGGCGTTGTGGCAATTAAACGGATGAAGGAGGACATGATTGGCTCCTTGACGTAGTTACCAGCGAGAGTCAATACTCTCAACATAGTGTCAAAATGCCACCTCTTGTTAGGCGCAAACTTGTCTGCGGCAATACCAATCTGAGTTGTCATAGTAGGCTTGAACTCGTTATCAGCCACCTCCAAGAAAGCCAAAAGTTCCCTAATTAGTACACGAACATTGCTCTGGTTGATGAGGGTGAAACTGAGATCTAGCGCACGACGTCTGATACTGATATCGGGGTCGCGCAAGCAATCTAAGATGGTGCTACGATGACGCTGCACGGCATTGGGCTCTAGGGCTACAACCTTGATAAGTGTGTTAAGAGCCACATAACGGATGTTGTTATCGCGGTTGGACAAGAACTTTCCGAGAATGTTGACACCTAGTACACGGAGACCGGAGTCGGCCTCAATGTCAAGGATAGTGAGAACGGTCTCGTAGAGAATCGAGTTTCCAACGTTCTTACTTGAGTCAGTGTTGGTGGCAACCTGAGCCAGGATATCGTTGATCTTCTCACTGGTCTCAGTATCGCCTATGGCTAGGACACGAAGAAGGCGCAAAATCTTGACTTGCAAGAACGGATCACAAATGCCAGTAACATCGTGTTCCGGATTGTAACCAGATGACGCCAAACTCTTCAGAATCTTGACCAAATGGGGAACATATTCACGGAACTTTTCCACCATGCCTTCCTCGCCACCTTCTTCTTCGTCGGCTTCACACATGCTCGTAACAAGGGTGACACCGCACAGCAACACACCATGGTTCCTGTCACTGAGCAGCTTCGTGGCCTTCTCGATAAAGTGTTCCTGTAGGTCTGGTACCTTGCGAGATATCCGCATGGCGCAAAGGGCGGCCTTGCGACTGATGTAAGGGTTCGATGTTGTGATCAGGTTCTCAATATCCGGGAAAAGATCTCGTGACATCTCGACTGATGCAATGTTTCCCAGTGTGCAAAGGGCCAGGCCAACGATATACTGGTTCGAATGCGCAAGATCACTATGTCATAGTTAGTGTTTAATCTTTGTGGGTAAGTCTTAGAAGCCCAACGGGGGCTTACTTTTGTAAAGAGTTGGTAACCAGAGTCAAAACTTCTTGGTTCTCATCTAGCAGCAAACTAGTTGCCAAATGACCTAGGCGCTTGTCGGCAAAGCGTGGCGATGCTAGCAGTTTCAAGCACTCGATCTGGCCGAAATGTGTGCGCTCACCGAGGGTGAACAAGTAGAGAAGTTTAGCGACATTGTTGCGACTAGATTGGTTGGAGTATGTCAGTATTCGAGTTGCTGGTAATCACATTCCTGAAATGTGGTCGCTTCTGGCAGTACTGGTAGGGTGAGCAGTTGTCAACGGGCTTGCGCCGCAGTTGCGTGATACATGCAGTGGCCCTCCGGTCCAACGAACCACATCACCAAGTGTGATCTTCATCCTGGAATAAACCGTACCGAACACTATGATCGCCACTCTCTTCGCGGAAACTAGCTCTAATGGCAGCACTCTCTTTTTGAATAACCGCACGCTCGTCGGCAATCGTCTTGGCAGCTCTGACGTTGCGAATGAACTGCTTCACTACAGGTACACAATATCAGATCTCGGTATTCGATCGCATGGAAGTGTCGGGTGAGCAACTGGCATCGGCGGCTGTTGTCGGGGCCAGCTACAAAATCGGGATCGGGGGGGTATTGCGATGTTGCGGCGCAATGCGTCGGACAGCTATGTCGAGATGAAAGGGGAACCGATTGGCTGGCTCCTTGTGGGGGAAATTGAACATACACGAGGACATGATGAGCAGTGTCGCAGTTGTACTAAGTTTGATAAAGACTGGCAGTAGACAATGGCAGTATAAAGAGATAACTGTACGAAGATGATGCTCAGTACAAAACTCAACACTCTGAGCCGATGATCAATAAATCTATGGGAATTGGTGGCATGAAGTCTTAAGTGGTAAATGTCAAGTCGCTTGTGCTTAGCTCGTTCCCATGTACAAGGCCCAGTTAACCAGGCCACGAATAGCCTGGCTTAGAAAGAAGGAACCCTGTCTAGCCCAACCAATCCATAACTTTAGTAGGCACTACAGCTCCTAAATAGAGATGCTAACCCTAATTACTGCTAGTTGGAAGCTTTTGGTAGTGCTACAATACAACTCTTTTTCACTAGCAGCAAGCCTCACACCGCATTGGCGACATCACTCCTAGAGCTACTTTGACACGGACAACGACCCTGGAAGGGGAGTTCTAGAAAAGAAAGAAATCAAAGTGGGGCAATAATAGGTAGCTTAAGTATCAGCCTTTCAAAGAACGTCAGGAAGCAAGACAAACTAAAGCTTACTACACGGAATTTGAGGGAACTGTTAGATGCTATGGACCATTTTCAAGGTGAACGATTGATTGGCTGAAATCTAGATCACCAATGTGCGCTTCTACTATGGTCTCGTGTTCTTTTCTCCTTATAGTTCTTGATGCGGGGAAACAAACCTCCCAATCTGACTAGGCTATAAACCGCTCACAACCCCGCGTTATAGAACCATCGACACTTTGCATTGAAGCTGTATATACACCATCTCGATGGTCACAGAGGCCACCAACACAAATATTCAACAATACAAATATGAACAGAACGTTTCACAACTGTATAGAAACCAGCACACAATATAGTTTAGAGAAATTTCTTGTATCGCAGAGGTTGCGCGGAACAACGCAAACCTAAAAGACCATACGCAACAGCAACATCATTACTTAATAGAGATTACGCTTATTTCTGCATCATAAGCTGGACAAACTCGTTGTCTGGAAATCATATGTGTTAGTTTCAAGACCAAGATGAGTCGCATTAAACAAACGCCTCTCTAAAAAAGAAAAAAAACAAGGGATAAACTCACAGTCAATACGGCCATCACCGTCCTGATCAGCCTCGCGAATCATCTCATCAACCTCCTCATCGGTCAGCTTCTCGCCGATGGAAGTCATGACGTGACGGAGCTCAGCGGCAGAAATGAAGCCGTTGTTATCACGGTCAAAGACCTTGAAGGCCTCGCGGATCTCCTCCTCAGAGTCAGTGTCCTTCATCTTGCGCGCCATCATGGTGAGGAACTCTGAAAAGAACTTGTTAGCTTCAGACTTTGAATATTGCCTTTGTACCCCCTGACTACTTACCGGGGAAATCAATGGTGCCGTTGTTGTCAGCGTCAACCTCGTTGATCATATCCTGAAGCTCAGACTCAGAGGGGTTCTGACCCAGCGAGCGCATGACGGTGCCCAACTCCTTGGTAGTGATCTGGCCTAAACAGTAGAATGTCAGATACATGTTGGTGATGCAGATTTGGTAACGACATATGTGTATGGCATGGTCCCATGGGACCTCAGTGGTTTATTCATAGGCATTGCGTGATGCACTAGAGGGCCATGAGCGGCCCGGGACATGCTGATGGAGGGGCGCTGGAAAGTTACTAACCATCACCGTCCTTATCCTATAGACAGAAAAAATCACAAGTTAGTACTAATTCATTTAATACAAAGCTTCAGAGAGAATCAGAGAATCGATAGTATGCAACAAGCAGCGCGCCAAGGACATAATATCGGCGAATTCGGAGTCGACGTACAAACAGGGAGAAGGCCTCCTTGAACTCGGAGACCTGTTCTTCGGTAAGAGTGTCGGCCTAGAATGATATGGTAGTTAGCAAATGATGATTGTACGACGATTGGGCCCGCTCAAGCCCCGGGTATACGCTTAGGTTCATGAAGGGATGACGGCCAACAACTCGCGATGACTTGGTCATAAACTCTCGCAGCAAGCAAGCACATGTTGTTGGTACGGATCTCCCAGAGGAATCGGAGAGATACTCGCGTAGAGAATCTTGAACGGTGATAGCAAAGAAGACAATACCATTGTGAATATGTGTGATGTGTGTTAATATACTGCAAAATCAAAGAAGAAAAGAACAAAAAAAGTAAAGGTTGAGGTTTTGTTAGGCTGAACAAGCCCGAACGAGAATGTATAGCAAGTGGATGGACAGGGAAGGCATGGGAGAATAGAGGGGCTTACCTACCCCCCAGCAACAGCTTGCAAGACAATTCGCCGTCAAACGCCAGGATAAATGAGGAAGCCACCCAAGCGGGTAATTCCCAGTCGGAGCCCAAGTCTACCTCAAACTGCCTGAAAGAAACAAAAAGAACCACGACCACTCCTCCATTGCCCCTCCTGTAGCTTAACCACTATCGCTAACGAACCGCAAATAGCAGCTCGAAACGTGCCCGTCCAGTCCGCGGGTCCCCCAAAGAACAGGGGGAGGAGAGGAGGGACAGGGGAGGAGGAGGGAGGGAAAAGAGAATCCACTTGCTTCCAAACACGACGCTTCCTGGCCAAGGAGAGTATGGAGTCCACTATCATTTGAAGCGGCCATACTCTAAATACTCCACAAGTTACAGAAGCTCCAAACTGGGCGGACACCCCAGAGGGTTATCATGACATTCCGTTCAAGTTTGATGAGTGAGGGGCGTTGGGCGTGGGTGGTGCTTGTGGCGAAGTGGATAGGAGGGGAACAGATGGCGGGGTGTTTTGTTGGCCATTGGCTGCCTGCATCTTGCAACCATTGGGCCACCCACCAGCATATCCTGACGTGAGTTTTCCTTCTGTCGTGCAGTTCCGAGATAATCATAAGATCTCCTGGCCCTTAGTATCCCAGATTTCAATCAAAATGTCATGAGAACATAGTAAGGACACCGAGGTGGTAAGCAAGGCCACCAAAAAACAAACAAATCTGGAATTTACTAATACGGTATGCTTTCAGTGATAAACGGTATTGCTAGTATATTTTTGAGTATTCCCAGGTTTCACCTGTGATCGTCACTCCAAACTTATAGAACGTGTCAGCTTGAGCCTGTGCCTCCCCAGCAGAAACCCCAGCAACTTTCTGCCCCTCATTTCCAAAATATGTAATCTTGCCGTCGAGATCTAAAAGCCAAAAACATAATTTTGACAGCCTTGCCAGACGGCAATATCAACTGATAGCCACCTTAGCATTAATTTTTCAATACTATCGTCACAAGTTGCGATGCAATTCCTTGATAAAGAGTTACAATATTTAGTGTCAATATAGATTTGACCTCCGCTCCGATGACAATCTGGATTTACGTTCACTTGGCAATTGTCCTCCCTAGATGCACCTCTTCCACCTTCCGTCGCTGCGGGGTCTCCTGAGTAAGCAGGTACAGGTCATGTAAGCAGCATCGCGTAATCTTTCCTATTGTTGCTTCAGATATTGGCGATGGAATATAGCTTATATAGGAGGACTACGGGGCGGTCAGATTGAGGTCATGAGGCTTTCGTAATTCCTGATGATTATAGGGGAATTACCTTCTGTTCATTCCATTACAGACAAACTATAAATCACATGACATAACCCTAATTAATTGTCTGTTATTGTATTATTGCTTCCTGTCTTTGTCTCTTCCCTTGCCGGTATTTTATCGGCTAATAACACTATTTTAGGAGCTTCCCGTTATTGATGGCAAGCACATTGTTTGTTACTGATAGAGAAGGCCAAGTAGACTTGCGACAACTCTACAGTTTGATAATCAACCCATTGATAGTGATAAGTGACATATCGAGTAATTAGACCACTTGTCACAATATACGCTCATATTTTGTGTCCAGTTCTGTTCTTAAATCCAACATTGAATCTTGACCGGCTCTTTTACCACCACCAACAACATAGCTACGCAATTGGCAGTCTTGTCGCACTCGTTTGCGGTTCGTCATAGCTCAAGTAGCTCACTCCTTTAGCGGCGCAACCACAATCTCCGTCATAACTTGAACAAAAATACTGCATCTCAATCACAAATTCAAATTTGAATCGACTGCTATTCCTGGGGGTTTAACTTTCAGACCTACGCTTCAAGTCACTACGCATCAGATTTGGAACTACTTGAACCAGAATCTCACGACTGCGATACATACTGCGAAGAAATCGGCCGCATAGGTGTTTGTTCGCCGATCTGGTCCTCCGATTACAACCTCTAGTGTCTACTGCCGCTGTCCTCCATAAATACCACCAGACACAGCGTCCGCCATGTGGCGCGATCGCACGAATCTGTACGTCTTTCCGAAAGCTTCCATATCGGCCAGCGCATACACTACCAAAGATAACTATTCACTAACGCTCTTCACCAGGTTTATTTCCTACCGTCAATCATATGCACATCACCCGACAAAACGGCCAAAGTATGCCTCCGGATCCATAGGTGGGCTTGGTAGCCCTTTACCAGATTCCTTCCCTGGACAAAGCCATGCCATCTCGGAGGACCGCCGTGGTCTGCTCTCAGCAGGTGCTTATGAAGATGAGGGTGACGCTATCATCGAAATGGACCTGTTACCCCCACGATGGGCTGATGTCTCTGATGACATTAATGAGATTCTTGGTAATATCTCTCGCAAAAGTTCACAATTAGAGAAACTCCACCAAAGACATGTGCTACCAGGCTTTAACGACGAGGAAACAAAAAAGGAACAGGAAAAGCAGATTGAGGAGCTCACCCAGGAAATCACAAGAGGCTTTCACAAGTGTCATAAGAGTATCCAGAGAATTGGACGCATGGTATCAGAATCACAGGAAGCTGGAACGTTGTCTCGAGCAGATGAGACTATGGCCAAGAACATTCAAATCTCATTGGCCGGCAAGGTCCAAGAATCTAGTGCCAACTTCCGCAAGAAACAAAGTAATTATCTCAAAAGTGAGTTCTATATCCTCCCAACCCATAATATTTACATGATCAACTAATATTTAATCCAGAACTCCGAGGAATGAATGGGATGGCTGAGCGTGCCGCCTCTCCAAACCCAAATAGTCAAAGATACAATAGTGATCCATCTCTCTTCGAATCCGATGCCGATCGATCGTTTTCTCAATCGACACTCCGGGGCATCTCAGAACAGAAACAGCTGCAACGACGGCGAGGTGCCAACGATGTGCTCATTGCACAAAGAGAGCGGGAGATCGAGGATATTGCACAGAGTATCATCGAACTTTCGGACCTGTTCCGAGATCTACAGAATATGGTGATTGATCAGGGGACCATGCTGGATCGGATTGACTACAACGTGGAGAGGATGGCAGAGGATGTCAAGGGGGCGGATAAGGAGTTGATTGTTGCCTCAGGGTACCAAAAGAAGACAATCAAGAGGAAGATCATATTACTGCTATTGCTACTAGTGGCAGCGGCGTTCATTCTGTTAATGATCAAACCGAAGAAGCATAATTGAGGATTGATGGAGTTTCAACGGAGATTGCTTATGTATTAGACATCTGTTCAATCTGGTAGAACTGAAGGTCGCCAATTTCTAGATGGCTAGGTTCCACATGTGTAATAATAAGACCTGTATGATTCAGTAATAGTATGGTGCCATTCTACCCAAACCTTAATCCCTTCCTGATACTGGCGCGATACAGCCCTCCTAACCCCAGATGCCCCCCAAATACATCTTTCATTATCTCACTGTGCTTCCTATCCTTCTCTCTTTTACTCTCTACAACTTGCGCCCTAGCTTGTTCAACTGCCACATGGAACGTCTCCAGATCCGGTATTATAGGAGTGCCCCACGCCGTATCACATAACAATTTGACATCCTCCAAAGCATATCGGCGCCATGATGTCGTAGTAAGGCTAACTGGATCCATTCTCCACGCTTTCGGTCTCCAGTCAAGAACAGCATAAATTATGGCAGAGGAAACGAAGTCAGAGGATATCGGGAAGCCCTTATCCTTAAGAATGCGAATGAGACGAAGTCCAGCTGCGGGGCCGTAATCCCTTATGTCGGTGGTCGTTGATGTATCGAGGGATTTGGATCCGGAAGCTTTGTAAGAAAGCGGTGACCGAAAGCCACTGACAAGGATGTCCATTATCAGTTTATCGGTGAAGATGTGACGAATTGGGTGGTTTTTGTTGTCGAATGGGACACTATAGGGGAGTGTTGTTTTATGACCCCGGGCAATAACTGCCTGGTTACGGAATGTAGCGTCGGCGGCATGTATCCGAATAGGCTGGTAGTGCTTTCGGAGATTGCTATAATGAGAAGCCAAGCGGTTACAGACACCTTCAGCAATTAGGTACCGACGATCCCGGACAAGAGCGGTCAGAATTGCTGTCCACATCCATGATGGGATAGCGATATCCCGGTCAAGGGCAATATACATGAAAGCGAGGGCTTCCTGTGTATACTTTTTGACGTTATTAGCGGAGCGTTTGAGGAAATCAAGACTCAGCGCTTGGAAGAAGGGACGGAATGTTGATTTTGGGAGGCGAAGGTTCGCAGTAACAGCATCATGATAGAGGCGCAAGGCGAATGCCCAGCGTCTGGGTTCCCTGAGGGACCGTTGGATTGTCTTCAGATAAAGATCAGATGACCCATCCTGCTTTAATATGCCGATGATGGAATGGACACAACGGTAGCTAGCCCAGTCAGAAGTGCGGCCATAGGACTCGGCAATCTTATGGAGAGTCCGCGGGTCCTCAAAGACGTCAAAATGGATATCGCTACGAAGTACCTCAAATAGGCTATCGTCATTATCCGCCTTAACTAGTTCTTTGATCACGAGGCTGTAGTTGCTTTTACTTGGTCTAATACCAGCACTAGCAAGTAGCTCTAGCTTCTCGGAAACTTCCTTGGCAGTCTCACAGCGCAAGCCCAACGCTTGCAGCGATAACGGGCCAATCTCGCGAATGTTGAACTTTTGAATAATAGAGATAGCAAAATCCAAACTAGACCATTCACTGGCAAACCAACGCGCGATCAACTTATCGTTAGGCGGGCCATCGGATGCCTGGTGCACCAATGGTTTCCCAAGATGTGTAACAACCTCGGCAGCCTGATGTGACACCTGGGTCCAATCTCGAAAATCCGGATCAGCAACAATAACTTCCTCTTCACAAAGCGCTTGTTCTGGGAAATTCTTCTGGATAAACCGGACAAAGGGTCCAGAAAGAGATGATTTGGGTCTGTCATCATACATTAAACAAACCGACCTCCAGTCCACAGCAAGAGTATGATATCCTTTTCGGTGAATTCGTGGGATTAATTTGTCGTATATATTGCGACATAACGAATGCGAATAGATTGATTGAAGTGCTACATGGCACTGTTTATCTGCTTTCCCAGCAAATAAACAAATCATGTCTACGAACTGGGTTGCTTCTGGTGGTTGATCATGGTACAATTTGCGATGCCACTTGACCGCCTCAGCCCATTGTCCATTTCGCAGAAAGTGAGGAACTATGGTCTTATAAAGGCCTGGCCATTGGATTTCTTGTGTTGATAAAAGCTCTTGGGACATCTGAAAGATTTCTTGGAGAATGAAGGAATCATCAACGGCCACTGCATGAATGTTACCCCAGAAGAACTCGGCCAATATGCCTTCGAATGGGAGATTTGGTTTCCGACGAATGAAGAGCTTCAAGACATTTAATGCGCCTTCTCTTCGATGCCAACGACATGCGATATCCATCAAGATTGCCCAAAGTTCGATATCATCTCTGGAGTGACGTGTATCGATGAGTAGATGTTCCCCATCAGGTGCCAGCCCCTTCAACTCCCGCCGAACTGTGTGATTGTCTTCCAATAAATATTTCCAATTGCTATATAGCTCTATATCTGGAGCAGAGCATAGAGGTATGTGAATGTATTCCGATCTTCTGAGATATAGTTCCGGACGTTCTGGTTTTGATGCCCCCGCCTGGTTCGGGGTCCTCGAAGGGAATTCTGTTCTTGTAGTGGGCTGTAGTGTCTGATATTTAGAGACTGGTTCGCTCTCATCTGTGGTTTTTGCATTACTAAGATTTGAAGTTTCTGTTATCAAGTCATTATGGCCGTCGGGTTCACGATGAGTGGCTGCTGTATCAACTCTATCGTATACAAGGAAGCGATGATAAGCTGGGGCTGGAACCAACCGCGGAATATGGCGCCATCTGCGGAGAGGAGAAGTGATGTTCCGCAAGCTCATTGTCATGAGCTCATAATGAAAGAAATTTTAATAGAATACCAAGCATTGTAATGTTAACTCGATCACTCACTGAGCCATAAAAGCCAGGGTTCAGTGCGTTGTAGTTTAAGTTGACGCTAATATGGACATGTGTGACACTACCCCATTTTACTAAAACCCAACCTGTAGAACCAGGTAACCCTCATAAGGGTCTACACACTTTCAATCCCTGTTCTTCTGCCAAAATTTTAGTCCCAGGCCTTTCTCACCAAGTAGGAGCCATTTTTATTCAGTCCTTGCTTAGTCATCTGAGTTTCCACTCCACCGGATTCTTCTTTATGATGTGACTTCAGCAGCTGGAAGCAGCGTCATCACTGCTTTTGCTCCCGAACCCAAAACCCCCAATTCCGCAAATCTCCACTCAATACCCCGAGTACTCAATTTCAAAATGGCGTATGTACCCTCTACGAACTAATTGGTTAGATACAAGGCTGTGCTATTAAGCCTAGCCTCTGACTATCGACCCTCGATTTCCCGCATCCCCGACCGCTCAATGCCGGCGATACCGATACATGAGCCCCGCCCCACGCTACTTTCTTCCGATACACCAACTAACACGGCCCTTTTTACCTTATAGCTTCGTCAACGCCAAGAACCGTGTCCCTGAACTCCAGAAGGCCTACCAGGCTGCCTTCAAAAGCCACACCCGCCTTTGGATGATTGTAAGGAGCCCCGGCGCATTTTCGCAAACAATACGGGATTGTTGCGATCGCGTAGTACATTTACTAATATTTCATTTTTCTGCAAATAGAACCCCCGCTCGCGTTGGATCGTCGCTCCCTACACCGCCCTTCTTTGGGGTACCACCATCGGTATGTTCAAGCTTAACTCGCTCCGGATTGTCTGCTTGTTACTAACATTGTTGTTTAGCCTGCATGTATGGCATGTCCCGCCAGGCTCTTGGCAAGAAGACCTGGTTCTAAATTGTAGCATCATCTATCCAATCCTACATAGGATTATTATAGTTACTTATATAAGTCCAGTCGTTCACAATACATATCTTAAACCATATACAAGTACCACTATTTATGTATATCAAAGTACAAAGGAGTGACAATACGTTCATGGCCCTAATACTCTACACGCGGTCTTGAAAGTATCTTTATATTCACAATACGATGTTTAGATGAGATGGAAGCAGTGATACAAAATGTAGATTGGGTGTCATTAAAAAAAGCAAAACCAAAGAGCAGATGTCATTGTCTAATAACCCGACGCACCAGGCGCCTTCTCGTCCTTCTTCAGGCTAACCAACATCTCACGGAAACGCTCCTTGCCTGAGCCTGAGGCGCCACCCTTGGGCCCCTTCCCGCTCACGTCAACAAGCTTTGCAATGCGCTCCCAGCTCGTGCCTCCCGAAACGGTGTCCTCACGGTTAGCCAAGAACTCTTCAGCGTCCTTGCGAGTCTGCGAGATGGTCTTGTCTTTCTTGACATTGTAGTTCTCGTAGAAGTCATCGATATTTTGTTGGGCCTCCTTGATGGTCTCTTCACGTTGTTGGGCGAACTTCTCAGCTCTCTTAGAGTTAGCGGCATCGCGCTCCTCGCGCCATTGCTTGATGACCTCGGGCTCTTCTTCCTCCTGGGTGTAATTAAACCCAGAGTTGTAGCTGACCGAAGGACCAGTCACGGAGGTGTTTTGTTGAGGGCTCGCCTGAATGTGTAAGTCATGTTAACTATGGCGTTCATATGGTTGGAGATAGGGAAGATGCGGGGTATTTATCTGGTCGTACCTGGTTAGTAATGTCAGGGAACTGGGCCTCGAACCCGGCGGTCGATTCGCCACCACCGGCCAGCAGGTCGTCGTCACCGGTGGCAAACTGGTCAGCATCGTCACCAAGGAGAGCCTTCTCGCGGGCAAGGAAGTCGTCAGTCGAGGGGATTTCGCCGCTAGTCTCATTCAAGTTGGGAGCTATTGTTATGGATGAGTTAGCTATGAACTGGCAACTACTAGGGAGCGTATTTTGCTGCAATTGGGTACAACATACAACCAGAGTCGAACTCTTCGAGCGAAGGGAATCTGTCAGCCATGGTGAAGATGTATAACGTAGTGGTCGTTAATGGACAGGTCGCAAATGGCCAATCGTATGTCGCTAATGACTGGGGCAAAAGTGTAAAAGGGTAGAAATTTATAATCGGCTCCGTATGGATGGTAGTTTACGATGAGACCAAAATTGATGATATAGTCGAAGATGCGATTAGTATCAATTTACGCTGTACACCATTTGCTGTCAGCTTCCTGACTGCGCATAGCGCAAGACATACGTAGCTTGCCTGGCGGGAGCTAGAGTACAGCCCCGTTAAGTGCATAACCCTCGCACTGGCCGACGTGGTATAGAAAGGAAATGGGTAGGTTTTGGATTTGCCCACGGCCTGTTATAAAGATTCTGTTTTGAATATAGAACATCACTAAACAAAGAAAAACGACGGGTCTAAATCTATTACCTACATATTAGTTTGGTTTGCCATCCACGGGTCTGTTTCCTCATCAATACGTCGTCTTAATAATTGCATACTCAAACGAGCCCTGAATCCCTCACAATATTCCACCTGCGTTCCCTAGCATTGTACCTAAGTTGAATATTACCCCTGTCATCTGATGGCCACATTTGGTCGCTTAGATACCTTTACTGGACGTCAAGTTTTTGGTTCACTTGTTATGCCACTGAATTTGTCGCTCCACCCAGAAGCTCCAGGAAACGCATATTTTATCACTTAGCTCATCATCAGCCGTGGATCATCAATTCCACTTGTTTTTATCCATTGTCGAAAGAAAATATTTTCTTTTTATCTTAAACCTGACCTCCTTCGCGTCCGAACAATACAGACTAACTTGACTGCAATATCTGGTTCCGAACAACCTTCGCGCAAGTCTTCATCGTGAGGTTCCATACTTTCATCCTGATCGCGCGACTGAGTCCCTTGGGTTTCCCTGCTCTTGTCCTTCGTGTTTTCCCATCATAATAATCGATAAATATGGCGTACAACGATGATTCTGTACTGGCGAAGCTGTCCGCCGTTAACGAGAGTCATGAAAGCATCGCCAGCTCAGCTCAATGGATCATGTTCCACAGGTGTGCATCGCTCATACGCTCTAAGCTACATATAGACCCTGCTGACTACCGGCATGTGTCGCAAGTGGCTTCCCGATAGCAAACAATCATAATGCTAACACCTAGAAGGCGCTATGCAGATAGAACAGCACATCTCTGGACCCAGAAGCTCAAGAACTCTTCAAGCACTAAGCGCTTGAGCTTGATTTATCTTGTGAATGGTATGCGCTCTAATGCTCGACATACACGTATAGCGTATCAAGCTAATCGTATAAACAGAGGTTGCTCAACAATCTAAGGCCCGCAACAAGTTGGAGTTCATCTCTGCCTTTGCGCCTACTATTGCTGAGGCCGTTGCTACCGCCTACAAAGGTGCTCCAACAGAAATTCAGGGCAAACTTAAGAGAGTCATTGATGTCTGGCGAGACCGTCATGTCTTTGAAGAAATCATTCAAAATGATATTGATAAGAGGGTTTCCGGTAAGTTTGTTCATCAAACATAACTCTTATATCAGTTCATTAACCAGATGGCCTCTGCTAGACCTCGACAAGAATAGAGGTGCCGCCGCCCAATCCGGATTCTCAGCATTCAGCTCGACCCAACTTCCCAAAGATATCGCCTCTCTAGTTCCTCTTTCTCATGCGGTCTCAACACACACTCTTCCCGTTAAAACTGCACTCTCATCTGCCGATCAGGACTACAAGAAATTGAAAGAGTCCCCTTCGGTTGCCTCATCACCACCCGTTTATGCAGCGCGCCTTAATGGGCTACTGAAGCTTCTCGGGACAGCTGAGAATGCTCTTGAGGATTCAGTGAAGGCGCGTAGAGACCTTGTCAATGCTTTGGACAGTCTCCTCGATGGCCACCGTAGCGCTTTGGCTGAGGACGAATCCAACTTGCAAGACATTCGCAAGAGAAAGGATGAGATTTCAAGCACGCGTGATGTCGTAGAGACAGACATTATGCGCGGCTTGAACAAGTCTGAAAATGGCTACAACGGCTCTTCTTCATCTGAGGCTAACGGATCCCTTAATGAGCCCATTCGTCCTGTGGTTGAAGCACTTACACCTCCTTCCCTTGATCACTCCGGGGATGCTGATGCTCCCGCTCTTGGTGAGACTAATGGTACTACTCCGCCATATCAGTCTCTGCATTCGGGTGAAAATGGTTCCAACAAGAGACGCAGGGTGGACGAGGCTCTTGTCGTACAAGAGCCATGAGGCAGCCATTTATTAAGTGTGGTTTATACGGGTTTCTTATGGTTCAGTCTACAGTATGATTTTCTTGGTTCTTGTCTTAAATGTTCGGTTGGCATGGCGTACATTGGTTTATATTATATTAGCGGGAGCTCAATCTAAATGATAACAAGGTACAATGTATTCGTAAAATCTATTCCTATAATAGTTCGTTCGGTGATCTAAATAGACACTCCCAAATGATCAAATTAGAGTTTGTAAACTCACAAATTCTATATTGGTTCGCAGTACGTTGCTTTCGCCATCTTCGTCTAGAATTATAATTATGGTGATGTCATTATACCCTAACATTAGGGTTGTATATAATTATTTCGTGCATCTGTCAGCCGATGATTACCCGCACAATCCACTGAATAAGAAAAATGATGCCGCGCCTGGCCGATGACGGTATCCGCAGTTTATAACATCCAATTGATGTTTTTACTTTAAGCTCATGCAACAACGCCTGTGGGTTTCTTTGAACAACATCCTGCAGCATCATTGAACCATGCACCGAGCGAGGTAATGGTAACAGGGAATCCTACTCCAGGCCCATAACCATCGCCACCACTACTTCCCTAGGAAACTCAATCTTTCACGATAGTATTCATGTTGAGTTGATCTCTGAATTTCGCTCTTTTCACCATGGTTTCGGGAGCAGCCCCAAGATTGCTGCTCCCTCACGGCTGCGGTGGTGCGCGAAATTTGTTTTCCGCGCACTTCTTGCTGAGCAAGCCCACTTTCACTGTGCATAAGAGCACAAATGCGGCCTCTTTGACCTCGAGGCCCTTTCACACCAGATCCTGTCTCTCGGCGACCGCCACCCCGGGCCCATCACCTACTACCACCCCTATCACCCCCAGGTTACGATGCCATGCCTTATTAACTCTCCCTACGATCCCCACCCCGTCGTTTTCGACCAGCCGCCTTGGAATCCGAGCCAGCCACTACCTCGGCCCGCAGCCTACATCTGTGACTGTGATCGCAGCGGTAGCCAGTCGTCGCTCCTTTGGTTTCCTGGGAATGCTGACTAAACCCCGCTCTAACGAAAAGAAACCCTCAAATCCCACCCCGACCCCGACCCCGACCCCGACCCCGGTTTTGATAACTAAAACCGGGAAGACCCAGACCGCCGCTGGTACCGATGCCGACGCCGACGCCAAACTTTTGCAAGCTACTGGATTTGAACGTAGCGAACGTGCTGCCAAGGCTGCTCAGGTCAACCTGAGCGCCAGACTTGCTAAAGATGGAAAGCCCACAAACGCCGAATATAAGGACTTGTGGCGTCTTTTTAATATCGCTCGCCCGGAAGCCGCTTGGTTGGGAGTTGCTTGTATCCTGTTGGTAGTGTCGTCATCTGTGACGATGTCCCTGCCGTGGGCTGTTGGCCGCTTGCTTGATATCATGAATAACACAAACCCAGATGAAGTGCGCATATTTGGCTTGACGCTGAACCAGTTCTTCATTGCCCTGGCTTCCATGTTCACGCTAGGTGCTGCTGCCAACTTTGGCCGGATCATTCTACTCCGTGTAGTTGGTGAGCGGGTTGTTGCTCGTCTTCGCTCCACTCTCTATCGCCGGACTTATGTCCAAGATGCTGAGTTCTTTGATGCCAACCGAGTCGGTGATCTCATCTCCCGTCTTAGCTCTGATGCATCTATTGTTGGGAAATCAATCACTCAGAACCTCAGTGATGGCCTCCGCTCTGCTTTTGCTGGTGCCGCTGGTTTCACCGCTATGATATGGCTTAGCCCCAAACTTTCTGCACTTCTCCTCATTGCCGGTCCTCCTGTCGCCTTTGGTGGTTTGATGTACGGTCGTACTATCCGTGGCATTAGCAAGAACATCCAGAAGAACCTTGGTACTTTAACAAAAATCGCAGAAGAGAGGCTCGGAAATGTCAAGACTAGTCAAGCCTTTGTTGGTGAGATCCAGGAGGTCAGACGCTACCACAAGCAGGTGCGCAGGATATTCGCTCTTGGGCGCAAGGAAGCCATCACTGCTGCTACTTTCTTTGCCTCTACGGGTTGGATAGGCAACATGACAGTCATCGGCATGCTTGTTGTTGGTGGCAACCTTGTGCGTAATGGTTCCATGAGCACTGGTGATCTGACCTCCTTCATGATGTACACCGCTTTCGCAGGCAACAGTCTATTTGGTCTCTCAAGCTTTTACTCTGAACTCATGAAGGGTCTCGGTGCTTCTAGTCGTCTCTTTGAGCTTCAGGACCGCAAACCTCAGATTCATCAGACTGTCGGTAACCCCGTCACTTCAGCCCAGGGTATCATTGAGTTCAAGGACGTCATCTTTGCTTACCCGACTCGGCCCGCTGTCAATATCTTTAATGGTCTAAACTTTACAATTCCCTCTGGCAGCAACGTCTGCATTGTTGGCCCATCTGGCGGTGGCAAGTCCACTGTCAGTTCCCTCCTTCTACGCTTCTATAACCCCACCAGTGGTTCTATCACCATCAATGGTGTTGATGTCACCTCTATGAACGTCAAATCACTTCGTCGTCGTATTGGTGTTGTCTCCCAGGAGCCCGTCCTCTTCTCCGGAACTATCGCTCAAAATATCGCTTATGCCAAGCCTAATGCCACTCGTCTTGAGATATACCAAGCTGCGCGCAAGGCCAACTGCACCTTCATCTCTGATCTTCCTGAAGGTCTTGATACCCAAGTTGGTGCCCGTGGTAGTCAGCTCTCTGGCGGTCAAAAGCAGCGCATTGCTATCGCCCGTGGTTTGATCAAGGATCCCGATATTCTGATTTTGGACGAGGCTACTTCTGCTCTAGATGCTGAGTCAGAGACTCTTGTCAATGAGGCTCTTATTGCTCTTCTAAAGGGTCGGAACACCACTATTTCTATTGCCCACCGTCTATCTACTATCAAACGGTCCGATCAGCTCATTGTCCTGAACAGTGAGGGTACCGTCGCCGAGATTGGTAGCTACACCGAACTGTCGGCTAATCCCGAGAGTCACTTTAGCAGACTGATGGAGTGGCAGATGCATGGCGGTGAACCTATAAATCACAGTACTGTTGGTGCCAATATCACAGAGGCTGAGGAGATACAGGAGGATTTGCAGAAGCTTGAGGAGGAGGAGGAGGAGGATGAGCGTGAGATTGAAGAGACGTCGACGAAGTTTAAGAACTAGCCATTTACGACAAGAGTACATTTCATGGGGGCGTTTTCTTGCGATCTTTGTTTTGTTTGGTTTCTTGTTGTACTCCCTGAAGCACATATCAGGAATAACCAGGTGTTGTCTTCGGATATAGCACTTATCAGGCTCATAGTCGAGTCTTTGAGTTGCGTGTAAATATGGCTAGCATATAGTAGAAAGTTCTAGATCGGCCTGTATTATCATTATGTATTATTTTTTGTTCTTATTTTTCCTGTATCACAATATCTATCTCTACTTTATAGTTAGTTGGGCTTACTCCATGTTATCTTTGTTAGTTCCATGCCCCTTTCTTTGTCTCTACTCTTGTTCCAATAATAGAATTCAATTAAAGATTTCACAAATAACTATATAAGCTCTATGCTCCCATTCTACCATGATATCAAGGATATGTGATGGGCCTCGTTTGTGGACCCCAGGTGAATCCGATATGCACTTCATACAAAGCACATATTTTTGTCATCTTTACCAGCACTTTACTGGTCTTTCCCTATTTGATAGTTTGGGACGGAATGCCTAACAGCCCTTTTCGTCCGTCTCCGATCTCAGCCTCTGGCTGACAATTGTGGAAAGGGCTACAAGGCATGTGAAAATTGGGGAATCCCAGGCAAGATTTCACCGTAAACATTATAATCTGAATACGTTTTGGTATTTTTTTCATCTGCCTTATAGTGTTAAAAAAAAAAAAAAAAAAAGTAAAGAAAAAACCTCCCCCCATCGTCGGTGCATCACGCGACTTTGCAAATAATCGCCGAGGTTACTTACAGATTCGATTGTCCCCTCCCTGAGCCTCGAAGCACAGAGATCTATCTGCCCTGTGACTCTGGTAGAAGACATCTAGCCGTGGCTGGCCAAGCAAACCTGGCCACTATACCCGCATTCGAATTGTATTTAAATCTCGTTGTCTCATCCACATAAGTCGTTTCTGTACCTCTCTCTCTTTCGCATTCCGATTCCCAAATTATTCATTTCACAATGACCCTTCCCGAGCCAATCGAAGGGACCTTTACGGTCGGTGATGAGGAGTTATACTCTAAGACTTGGTTGGTAAGTTCGCATGCCCAACCCCAAAGCATACCACGCTGTACTACTTCAGCAGCCGCTAGAACCCCCTGTCTCGATAACCACTCCTAACACACGCCTTAGACTGAGTCCACACCCAAGGCCAACCTCATTTTCTTCCATGGCTATAGCGACCATTGCAATAACTATAATGACTTATTCATCTGCCTAGCCGCGCGGGGGATTGCCTCTTACTCTTTTGATCAACGCGGCTGGGGCCGCTCTGTGAAGACACCCCGCCAGCGCGGTCTCTCAGGACCCACGCGCCAAGTCCTAGCCGACATGAAGGCCTTCATCCAGAGTGTTCTTGAGAAGTCCGGTAGCACTCCTGTTTTCGTCATGGGCAACTCCATGGGCGGTGGACAGATTCTTACTTTTGCCGGTACCCCAGAGTTTGAAGATGTCACCGAGAAAATACGTGGGTGGATTGCTGAAGCCCCATTCATTGCATTCCCTAAAGGGTACGAACCTAGCTCAATTGAAATTATTGCCGGTCGTCTTGCGGCCCGCATTCTGCCTCACTTCCAGTTGTCGAAGCCAATCGATGCCAATAACCTTACACGTGACCCTGTTCACGCTGAGCGTACGGTTCAAGATCAACTTGCTCACAACACTGGTACCCTGGAAGGACTCTCTGGTATGCTTGATCGTGCCGCCAATCTTGATAAGGGTGTCATCAAGTTGAACAAGAACATTAAGTCTCTCGTTATTTTCCATGGTTCTGGTGATCGCGTGACCAGTCACTTGGCTAGCCGGAAATTCCTTGACGCCCACACGATCGAGGACGGCACGTTTAAAGAGTACGAGGGTGCTTTCCATATGTTACATGCAGATTTGTGCGCTGAAGAATTCAATAAGGATGTCGGCGATTGGCTAGTGAATAGATGTGATTCGAAGCCCCGGATTTAAGGTCCGTTAATACTAGATTAGTACATTATTGATTTCATATGTAATTCGCGGGTTCCATGTCCGCCGCGCTGCTGTTGAACTACATGATAGTATTATAAATAATTAGGGTTATGTATATATAGTTACATGGGCATTTAAATATTTAAGTCAGCATTTTTGCTGTTATGTTTCAATTCTTGGAATATCCAATTTTATTTCACTACAAACAATATCATAGGGTTATATAGATATCATAGGGTTATATTCGAATCTCACAGTGTGTAATATTTGAGATGCACTTCAAACATGTACATAATACTGGTATACACACTGTGTATTATCTAGACTATAGTTTTCATGTATGATGAACAGATGTCATCAAGATGTTAATATTTTAGAGTTTCTATATGTTCAGATGAAATGTGAATACAAATAGCTGCAATTAGGTAGAGGTAAATGGTTGTAATATGTCCTATTCAGACAATACACTTTCATGGTGATGTCATTAGTAATGGTGGGGCATTTAGGTTGCACAGGGATTGAACATTATCAATGTGAGACATGAAAACATTCGTGTAGATATCCTGAGACGAAGTTTCGTTCATTAGACTACGAAGTAATTAAATACGACATACGAAACATAGGGCTGTTGATATGGCATCTATAAAATACGATATCTTGTTGACTTCCCCCGTTACATTCATTATAACGAGCTACACATACAAAGCCCACAAGAAGGAACCGAATTGAGAGATACACAAAATCAATGACGTCCATGTTTAGAGAACAAAAACACCATGTCTAATACCCCAACCCGGTTCTTGTCTCCTGGGCTTCCATGTAACATTTGCACGGAAGCACCTTTTGGTATGGTAAACTTCAAAACAAACGCCCATTACTCCGAGTCATCGAAAACCAACAACATCAACGTTCAACGAGAAACAAGACAGAAACACCAATTATAGTGTGAGAAAACAACGAGTTCCATCTGTTTAACCCGGGGCGTATATCATACCCATACTTCCTTCCATTTTAAGAAACAAATTTCATTTCTGGTGTTTTTGAACGATTTTATTCGATTTGTTTTTTCACGCTTAAGCAGAGGTCAGAGCCTTGCGGACGCGGGCACCACGCTGTCTGGAGGTCAGGTGAGCGTTGGCAGCAGTGGAGGCATCAGCCTTCTCAACAGCCTCGTCAGCCTCAGTGAGGATCAGCTCAATGTGGCAGGGAGAGGACATGTAGGGGTTGATCTGAAATATGAATTAGTACATGGTCATAGAATGATCACCGAGTGCGGTGGATGTAGAGGTAAACTTACACGACCGTGGGCACGGTACGTCCGTCTGCGCTGGTTGGGGGCCTGGTTGACCTGGATGTGCTTGACGACCAGGTTACCGGTGTCAAGACCCTTAGCGTCGGCGTTGGCCTCAGCGTTCTTAAGGAGACCGAGAATGTACTCGGCGGACTTGACGGGCCAGCGGGCACGGGTAACACCGAACTGCTTGCCTAAAGGAGAGGAAAAAGTGTTAGCAAGACATGCCCTAAGACATGACTACACTTTCCTAGAGTACCACAATCACGTCCCGTTGCTCTAAAGAGATACCAGCGGAATCTCTTAATTATCCCCATTATAGTATTCGGTTATGGTATGGCGGTCGTGCTTGGAACGTGGTCGGGTGGCTCGTGGAAAGTAATAGTCGAGGTTCAAGTAGGTTGAGTGTAAATCGTACCCTGGGCGGTGCGACCGATGGAACCGCAGAAGCGGCGGAAGGGAACGGCCTCAGTCTTGGTCTTGACGTTCTCAAGGAAGGTCAGGGCGCGCTGGAGCTTCCAGCCGCTGATGGCCTGGGCGGTCTCGCGGGTGTTCTTGAAGGACACACGGAGGTAGGAACCGCGCGAGCGGGCCGACTTCGAGGACTGAATCTCCTGGGCAGCGTACCGAGTCTATACGGACGAGATAAAAAATGTGGTCAGTTATTGAGTTTGTTGTTGGTGGGTCGTATCATCTCCATATTCTCAGATCGATCGCTTGCGAATTAATGGAAAAACTGCGAATGTTGATATTGCGAAGTCGTCGAAGGGCCATTATTGCGGTATTGATGCGATTTTAATTCGAGATAATGAGGATAGTACTGGCGATACGTAGATAGGGACAACATACCATCTTGCTGTCGTTTGTGGTTGTTGGATGGGATTCAACGGACAATACACTGAGATGGAGGAAATTCAGAATATGTTACCCACCCAGCAAAACGGCAATGATCGAAAGTTGAGGGACCCACTTCCAAATTGATAGCTTGGATTGGATTAGGGCAAAAGAGCCCTCTGTTTGTGCGGTATCGGCAGAATACCGGCAGATCTATATGTAGTCCAGATCGACCAAAAAGCCTACCGAAAAATTCCTGATGTATTGAACTAATACCAGAGAGAATATCCTGCATAACGCACAGTAATACAACTGCTCATCACGTACTAATATCCTGATATTCTGGTATCACCAGTATCTCATTCATGGCCTTTGTGGGGCCAGCACGTGATGTTGATAATCAGCAATCGATAAGAACTTTTTTCTTCCCTCATGCATGTTCCCTGTCGTCATTCACGTGAGCTCCAAATCCGGTCTTCACCGCTGTGGGGCAATGTTGACCAATCACAGAAGGGCTATCCTATCTATGGTTGACTTCCTTATCGTCCAATAAGATGTAAGATCGCTGCCCCGCTAAAAATTAGCGTAGCTTTGCAAAGGAAGAAAAATTTCAGAAAGTCCGTTCCTAACATTTTTTTTTGATGAGAGAACCGTAAGATATCCCAGCCTTAACAAGCAACTTTTTATCAGCATTTTGCGCTTTGCGGTACCACTTTCGATCACCTTCGCGATCTTTTTCTCGATTCTAAATTGTTTAACACTCACCGTTAAACAAATATACCCGAATTCATCGTCTTGAGAAGCATTCGCCGCTTTCTTGAGACTCTTATCCAACTTTCAGTTTTCGCGATCTAAATCGATACAATGGCTCCTCCCGGTGGTCGTGGTGGTGGTTTCCGCGGTGGTCGCGGTGGTGGTGCTGGTGGTAGCCGTGGCGGCTTCGGTGGTGGCCGTGGTGGTGGCCGTGGTGGTTTCGGTGGTAAGTCGTCACTGTCGTTGCTCGTGGCAGCATTTCCAACTTAAGAAGGCGATTAGACTAACACAAATTTTAATAGGTGGCCGTGGCGGTGCCCGTGGTGGTGCTCGTGGCGGTGCCCGCGGTGGTGCTCGTGGTGGTGCCCGTGGCGGTGCCGGCGGTGGTGCCCGTGGTGGTGCTGCCGGCGGTGGCTCCAAGGTTGTCGTTGTAAGTTGTTCTTTTCTCCCAGAACCAGCCTCGTTCGCAACAGTCGCAAGGCCCAATGGCCAAGGCTACCAGGCGCAAAGCAATAAGTCATAGTATACTAACATGTATTCTTCTCTCACATACAGGAGCGCCATCGCCACGAGGGTGTCTTCATCTCCAGAGGCAAGCAGGATGACCTGGTCACCCGCTCTTACGCCCCTGGTATCGCCGTTTACGGTGAGAAGCGCATCCAGACTGAGGAGACTACCAAGGCCGAGGATGGCTCCTCCGTCGTCAACAAGGTTGAGTACCGTGTCTGGAACCCCTTCCGCTCGAAGATTGCCGCCGGTATCCTGGCTGGTGTTGACCAGCTCTACATCGCCCCTGGCAAGAAGGTCCTCTACCTGGGTGCTGCCTCCGGTACCTCCGTCTCTCACGTCTCCGATATGGTTGGTGCTGAGGGTCGTGTCTACGCTGTCGAGTTCTCTATCCGTTCCGGCCGTGAGCTCCTCCAGATGTCGATGAAGCGCAACAACATCAACCCCCTGGTTTTCGACGCCCGTATGCCCGTCAAGTACCGCTTCTACATTGACGGTATGGTCGATGTCATCTTCTGCGATGTTGCCCAGCCCAACCCTGCCCAGATCGTTTACGACAACGCCCGCATCTTCCTGCGCAAGGGTGGTTACGTCCTCCTGTCCATCAAGGCCAGCTGTGTCGACTCTACCCGGCCACAGGAGGAGGTTTACGCTGACGTTGTTGCTCGCATGCGCAAGTTCAACTTCAAGCCTAAGGAGCAGGTTTCTCTGGGTAAGTTTTCAGTCTTCAATTTCTTCTGTGATTATCCATGTACTAACACATTTTACAGAGACCTACGAGCGTGGCCACGCCCTGGTCGTCTTCCAGTACAACCCCGACTACGCCTGGTAAACAGCGAAGGACCCGATTGTTCCCTTATTCCCACCCTGTCTCCCCCGCCACCTGGCCTTGCTCAACATATTCAATCTTTTTAAAGAACTGGCTGGCGAGCACCATAACCCATATACCATATATCTAGTTGATGCGCTGTAACACATAAAACACGCATCCATCTAATGGGCCGATATAAGGTGGTTGAGGGTTGACAGGCTGGGATGAGAGTGTTGTTGTGGCCTTACGTTTCTTGCTTGGGTTCAAAATGGGGGTTTTCTGGCGTTCCAGGCGCAATACATTGCTTGTCGTTTTTTGTTTGTTTTTGCTTATCATTTCTTGTTTCTTCTGTCATGTAAACAAAATCATCGGGAAACCTGCGTCGCATCTTGGTGGTATTTAGATTCCCTGCTTCTCTATCTTTTCTGTTACCCCGTATTTGACACCCGGCGCTGGCCTTCTTGTATTGTTACGCCTGTACGTGGAGGTGCATTTAGCTACAATATAAAGCGTGTAAAAGAGATTAATGCTGTGATGAATATTGTATTGCGTTATTTGCTCAATAAAGTCAATAACACTATCGTGAAATCTAGATACTGGCTGGCGGCAGTCTGTAATATTCAGCGATGTGATATCACCAAGATAGCGAATCAAGGAAATTGAATGAGGATCTATGGATCAAAATTAATTACAAAACATTGGCCAACACATAATATTGCCACCGAGCCTCACTCCAGATCTCCATACTCTTGTCTGGATGCTATTGTTCTCTAGATCCACACTAACCTGAATCCTGTGCGCCCCAGAAACTCCTTATAGTGACATTGCGGCTCCGCCCCTTACACAATTGGACCCACCACATGTGTCCATATTGTGGATTCTGGTTGCCAATCCATCCTATCCTCCATTGGCCCCAGACAATAATTACCACTGTCCAGCTCCACTCCGCTATTCAGAAAGTCACCGCCGTCTCCGTTTAGGGGGAACGAAGACTGCATATAAGGGTGGGGTTGATTGGGGTGAAAGGCAGCCCAGAGGGCCGTTGCGTTTCGTTGGACTTCACTTAGTGAAATGAAAAGAGCATGAAGAAGACGTTGTTGGTAACTAGTAGCTTTTTCGGGACGAAGAGGCGGTGCCGGTAGCAGGGACTTGGGTTGGAAATGTGACATATGGTTTACAGAGGTAGTAGAAGACATGAAATGGTTATTATCGAGCGGACGTAGGGAATGGTTTACCGCGGTAAGGATGGGATTTCCAGCCGCAGATTCTGACCCCAGTTCTAAGGTCATGACTTGGTCTCCATCGCGATCGATGGTGGACTTGGCATTGCGAATTATCTCATCCAGAATGGGAGAGAGGTCGGCGTTTTCTACACGGATTGGAGCAATTTTTCGTGGTGCAAGCTGTCGTGGTCCAGTCAGAGGCTGTGAAGACCGAAGGGGCCGGAGGAACGGGTTGTCACTAATGTGAGATTTGGAAGAAGAAACACCTGCGGATGACTGATGGCTGGAGTCATCTTCCTGTGATCTTCGAGAGCGTTTATTTCTAGACATTGCTTGATGTAAAATTAAACGAATGGTGAAATGAAAGGGATATATGCAGACTAACGATATAAGGAATGATACCGCTAGTAACCAGGGTGGTATCATGGCCAGATGATATAGGAAGAAATGGCGGGCAGCAGATACTGTATACCGAATAAGAGCTAGTTTAGTTACCATCTCATGATAGAGTCAAGTCTCAACTAGATATATGACGGACAAACAAACAAGTGGCCTTATGGACAGGCTAGTAGCTAGTAGATGATAGAAGAGTTTCGTCGAATCAGTAGAGCCACAATGGAAGCTTGGGGATATAGATATAGCCATTCAAATTACAACTAGTTGGGAAGAACTTGTACGGGGAACACTTCCGATAGACATCGAGTCCTTGCTCAGCAGTGACTCTCATAGAAGTTGAATATAAGTATACATGATGTTTGCTGAGACATAACAGTGAGTAGTTGCTAAATGGAATGTGGTCTGAACCTTGAGCGAAACAGGACAAATCTCAGGCAATATTAATTTCTTGCGTAAACTGTAGAATATAATATATACGCCATAATGTAAAATACAGACAGCACGGTAACATCTGACGAGAAGCTTCAATCATTCACCGGAACATTCGGACGAAGAAGCCAAAGGGGAGTCAAGCAAATCGATCCTATTTCTCAGATGACGTCCAAGTCTGGATGTGGAAATTTCGGAACTCGAAATGAAGAACCAATTCCAAATAAAATTCGCCTATATATCGTACGTTCTAATTTTAGGTAAATACAGAATATGAATCGCGAATCCCCACCAACTTATTATATCTGTCGTCTTATGTTAATCCGTTTGTCACACACATTGTCATGGTACCCACCTTTACCCTGTGGCTTAGGGGGTGACCTATTGGTACCTTCCTTAATACCTAATATCCCTGCCACCAATCTCTTATCGTTCTCACCGCCCGGCAGATAACTTTTTTTTTTCGTCAGGAAACACTACAACTGCCTTAATCGGCTTGCGAAATATCGTGGGGCTAGAGATAGAAGCTATAGAGGGATATTCGATTTGACACAGCGACAGGACATTTAGTTTTCTGGCCATAGATTGGGACCAACCTTTTTTTCGTTTTACTTTTTCAATGCTCCCCTTTTTAATCTAGGCGAAACATATTTGTACGAATTTGTTTTCTTGTTCCTTGTATATCGTTCGCGACATCCAACATTAATTGCCATAACAACACAATGGGCAAGCGTTCTGAGAAGATGGCTGCCGAGGAGGCCGTCGGTGCTGCCACCCAGGTCAATGACACCACCCCGACTACTGAGGCCATTGCCAAGGTCAAGAAATCTAAGAAGTCCAAGAAGTCTTCTGACGAAACCCCCGCCGCCCCCACCGAGACTCCGGAATCTACCACTCCCGATATCCCTACGACCACCGGAGACGATGCCACCCCTGAAGCTACCGAAGCCAACTCCAAAAAGCGCAAAGCTGACATTGAAGAGATCGAGGTTGATCTTACCCTCCCCGAGCCGCCGTCCAAGAAGGCCAAGCGTCTGTTGAAGAAGGGCAAAGACCCCAATGCCATCTCAAAAACCAAGAAAAAGGCACATGAGAGCGATGCAGATCTGTTGGATCTTGCGCCTGGCGAGACCGCCGAGACTGCGACCCCCGCAGCCAAAAAGCCCCGGTCGGAGCATTCTGTCTGGGTTGGTAACTTGGACTTCCACCTGACCACTACCGATCTGCGCAAGTGGTTTGTTGACAACTCTGGTGGTGTCATCCTAGAAACAAGCATCACCAGAGTCAAGATGCCTAGTTCCAAGGATAAACTTCCCAACGGTAATCGCAAGAACAAGGGTTTTGCCTATGTTGACTTCGATACTATCAACGCCAAGGTTGCTGCCATCGCTCTCTCTGAAACCCAGCTAGGCACCCGTAAGCTTCTCATCAAGGACGCCTCTTCCTTTGAGGGTCGTCCCAAGGTCGAGAAGCCTGAGAACCCCGCCGCCAAGGGTAAGAAGGAACCTGAGGCTATCGACTACGCCGCTCTCTCCAAGAACGAACGTGATGCCATCAAGAAGATCTACCTCGGAAACCTCCCCTTCGCTGCTAGCGAAGATGACGTCTATAACCTCTTTGAAAAGTGCGGGACTATCGACTGGGTTAAGATTGCCACGTTTGAGGACTCTGGAAAGTGCAAGGGCTATGGCTGGGTCAAGTTTAAGGAGCCGGAGGCTGCAGCTGCAGCTGTCAAGGGCTATGTAATGGTGCCACAGGATGAAGCGAATCCGGAGGACTTCCAGACGGAGGAGGAGATTGCGGCGGCCAAGGCGGAAGAGGCCAAGCAGGAGGGAGAGGAGAAGAAGCCTAAGAAGGTCAAAATGCGCAAGTGGCACGTCAGCAGACTCAAGGGTCGTGAGCTTAAGATAGAGTTGGCTGAAGATAATAAGACTCGTTATGAGAAGAGATTTGGTAAGGGATCGAAGAACGGCGGTGGTAAGAAGGGCGAAAACAGGGAAATGGAGGCGCCGGCTGTTGACTCCATGGAAGTCGATGCTTGAGCTAGTCTATGTCCCGGGTTGGAGCTTAGAGGGCGCGTGGGCTTCGAGGTGTTTCCAAGCTCCATTTTCTTTTTTATTTCTTCTGGTTGCTCTCTCGGTATCCATTTTATTAATTCGCATATAAAATTTGTTTCCTTTTTCTTGTTAGTTGGGTATATAGCTTCATATAGCCTTTGCATTTGGCGTTTATCGGATTGTAGGCTTTCTTCCAAAACAATAAAAAAAGCAATAAAACCACTGTCGTGTTCGGAATATAGGCCAATATATTCTTATTGATCTAACTTAAGAGCTGTCCTATTCTTGCTGATCATGAGTACTGTAAACCCCGTGATCAATCCTTCCGTGCTTCTATTCACCCCAATAGATCATTATAGCTAAACAAAAACACAAAAACACAAAACCCAATAAACAAGCCCTGACCCCCAAATTCAAACACCAAACGCCCTGAGTAGAGACCTCATGAGAAGCAACCGTCTAGTACCGCTCGCAAATAAACTGGTTCATCTCATCGACACCCATTGGGGCATAAATGGCCACCTCTGCCCGCTTCACGGCAATGTACTTTTGCACAAGCTCTGCGTTCAACATACCCGCCAACTCCGAACCTTCTAGGGCTACAAGTGAGTCTCCAAGGGTACGCGGAAGAGCCTTGCGTGCTTTGCGAGGATTCTTGCCATCTGAGCCATCAGAAGCCAGGGGGATAGTGCGGTCATCAAGATGAAGCCCAAATCCACCAGTGTAACCTTGAATTCCTGCAGCGAGAATAGCAGACAAGGCAAGATATGGGTTTGCAAGTCCATCCATTGTCTTGATTTCCCAGTGAGTACCATCAATTTTTCGGAGTGCAGCTTCGCGATCCTGGGTGCCCCAGGCGATGACGGTGCCACCAGCCCAGTAGAGATCCTTCATGCGGAGGTAAGAAGCAGGGCAAGCATACGTAAAGGCGAGAATAGCCGGAAGGCTACGCAAAATACCGCCGTAAAAGTCACCGGCATTGGGGATTTCGATACCACTGCGCGAAACTGACAGGTGTACATGGCTTCCGGAGCCACAAAGCTGGGGATTAAACTTGGGGTGAAAAGTGACAATGAGATCATTCTTCTGAGCCATGGCGCGGAGCACCTCTCGAGTATGGAGCATGTTGTCAATAGCTTCCATAGGCGGCTTATGAGTTAAGATAACCTCGTATTGGCTGCTGGCAGCTTCGGCATGGTACTGTTCGACTTCGATTCCGGCAGTAGAAAGGACCTCCAAGGCGGGCTCAATTATCTTCTCGACATATCCAGTGTCCAGAGCGCGAGCATAGGACCAGGAACCTTGATACTCAGAAATTAAGCTTCCAGTCTCTGACTTCTTCAAAATCATGAATTCCAGCTCGAATCCAACCTGGAAATCCAATTGGCAACGTTCTATTATGCGGCGGAGCTGAGACCGAGGGCACACGGGGCTGGGACTGCCATCGGCATCGCGGAACTCTCCCTGGACTGAAGCATGACCAGGGCGTGGTCCAAGACGAAAGCTGTTCCAGTCGGGGAACATTCGATATTCACCCGCTGCTGAATCGCCAATAAAAGTGTCGTCAGGCATGAGTCCAGTCCATCCCTTTGTGATACCCACACTGAACTCATGGCCATCACGGAGAACGGAAAGGACACGATCAATAGGGAAAACGCGAGCGCGAGGGATCGAACTAAGATCATTCCAATACAACCGAATGTATTTGATGGGCTTGTCGTGAGCTTGAATGCTAGATAAAAGGGTGTAGACCTCCGAAGGAGTCTGTATGTTGGGCTTGGCCATGATGGCTCCGGAGGGCTGTTGAAGTGTGGGTGGTAGGTAGTGCAGAAGAGAGAGAAGAGGATGGTAAGACGAGAAGGAGAAGAGAAAGAAAATTCCCGGGAAATCAGAATTGGGCACAGAGTGCTTTTTGGAGGACAACTCAAAGTTCAGAGTCAAAGAATATCATCTACCCAGAAACTACCTACATATACCTAAGAGTTACCGATTGCCTATTTGGGAATGAATTGAAGCGAATTAGGAAGGAATAGCTCTCTGTTTGTATGCCAAGCTGTCCCATCATACCAACCCGGTAAGGCAGGAACAGCCATTATTTTATGTAGCTAGCTGTCCTAGAACCTAGTGAGGTCATTTGTTAGATGTGAGTATCTCCTAAGCCAAGTAATTCAATCACTAATCAACCCGCAGAGGCTGGTGTGTTATAGACGAGCCAACATGGATACAAGGAACGTTGCAGAAGGGGTGGGCGTCTGGTGAAAGCGGCAGATAACAGCAGGTTGTGGGTCAGCTGTTGCCAATAGAAGAATAGGACAAGCAAGTGTATCAACAGCGGGGTCTTAGCTGGGACAAAAGAAATAATCAGGTTGGAGCCGGACGAGGAATAGCATTAATGCAATAGGAAAGGAAGCAAAACTGGTCATATCACAGAGTAAGAGGGTACGGTGGAAACTTCTGCCTTCGACAACATTAACATTGAGTTGTGTGGGTTTTTGTGGAAGCTCATTCATAATACTACAAACGATAGTGGGGCAAGATAGTAACGATGATGAGCCGCAGTCTATTGTGGTGTACCAAAGAGCTTGGCAGTAAACTAAGTTTCGGGCTAGAGGTGGGGACTTAATATCAATATTACACCACGACTACACTCACTGATTCTCCAGTTGGCCTATCAAGCAATGTTCAGAATTGGAAAGTAGATAAACTCGGTTAACCAGCTACTATGGGCTCGCAGGCTTAACTGGTATTGTCAACAACTCTATCGCCCCCACTATCATCACCAAAGGCACCTTATATGGCCTAATCAAGGGGTCCTGAAGCGATAGCGTAAGAAACGGAGAAGGCATGTCGAAGGATGGAACATGCACTGCAGCTGCAGGGAAAATCAACTGGAGGATCATCTTGTTTGGAGATGATAATGGCTGGTTGCCACGAGACTTATCGCTGGGTAGACTAATCACAGATGCATCACCGAGGATTCAACCAGTAGCACCGATCACGTCCAGGATTGGTCTAAAGCCAACGTCACAAAATGCTAGTAACCAGTCAATGGCTAGTAGTACATTTCTAAAGGTGCTGTATTTGTACCGTGTATATGGTGCATAACACAAAAAAAGGCATTTCTATGCAGAACTTTGGGTTATACTTGCGAGCCTTTTGCATACCATATCCAGCAACAATCTTCTTCTCCTATCGGACAGCCGCTGCCGCCAGAACAATACGGCTGCAGTCTCCGCCGTACCTTGCCTGCAGACGCCCGTGGCATCCATCCGTGGAGAATCATGCATCCAAGCCAAGGTCACTGGACTAAGTTGCATAGCGACGACGGCTGTCGTTAGCTGTAGAACAGTATACAATAAATGAAGCCTGCATTGTCAGCATTCCCAATTGGGCTTGGACCTGCGTTATTCGGAATTTTCGGATGCGGGTACGGAGCAAACATACCCGGGATTATTGTATGACCTAAGACGTGGCAACACACACTGTGTATATAGTATTTATATGTGATTGATCAGTGCTAATTCAAATATATACACTGTTTAATTATGGCGCAACCCTAATTAGATATACAAACCCTATAAACTACAGATTACCATATTCCAGTTTTGGCATACTTCGGAAGTTTCAAATCAAGTTACATATATGTAGTGTTTTAATCCGATGTTATACAGATATCATTGTCAGTGTATCCTACATACATAGAACTGGTATTAAAGAAAAAAGTGCCCAACATTGAAATCAATACAATATCACGCATTCCGGCTAGTATCCCTTTCGCCGATGAACAATGACTTTGCGGACCCTTTCAAAAATGATGCTAGATACCAATGGCCATGTTTTACCCTCAAACAAACCATTGGAGAAGCCATCCCTCTTCTCACCAGCTCGCATGGTCTAACTCAGCTGTCTAGAGAATATGGTTATTCGTAAGAGCCACATTCCTGGGTAACATTGTCCTTGCGAGATATGTGCTTTGTGTATCAAGAACTAGTGATTCATCTAACACCAGGCAGGAGGAGAAGTCTGTAACGAGTCGAGATAAATTCCATTACATTGTTAAAAGATTTGTGCGTTATTAGCTCAGCAGAATAGTAGAACTTTGGTGCTTCCGTAATTATATAAAAGGAGGAGATTTCCAGAGGATGGATTTGTTGTGTTCTGTTCGACATCGCCCACTTACCTCGACAACCAAGTTTACAATATATCAATAAAGGCTTCAACTTCAACTTCATATCAGCTTCTGGTCTCTTTATTTATCCACCCACATATCCCGCAAGCCCTCATCCAACATGATTTTCTCAAGTCTTGTTCTTCCTGCCCTTGCCCTCCTTCCTACTGCCCTGGCCGTCCCAAGCCCGGTCTGGCTCCCCCCTCGCGATACTCGTGATTCTTCCTTCGGAACCAGAAGGTCTGGCTCCAATGGTACGAATTCTGGGAACCTCACCTACGACTTTGTTCGACCCAACGTCAGCAAAACCTATGACCTTCTTGGCCATGGCGACAAGTTCCGCCAGTTCTGCTCTTCCTCTGGCTCCTCGTTTATCAACGGAATCGACCAGAGAACTATGCTTCACGCCTTCAATTTTAACAAATCTTACAAGGACAAGGCCTGCTCCCTCTACTTTGAGGCTACTGGTATTACCCTGTACTACGAATCGTCCTTTCCTATCACCTTCCAGCTATTCTCTGTCAAGAAAAATACAACTTTGTCTTGTGAGGAGAATCACCTCAACAATCAGAGAGATAAACACTTGGCAGACATCACCATTTACTCATCAAAAGGTGACAATAAGTGGACCAACTACACTTCCGATTTCAATGTTCAGCCCTCCGATTGCCCAACTCACGGCATGCAAGGGTATGAGGTTGTTATGACGGGAGAGAGCAAATACGCCGCCTGGAGTTTGCCCGACATGGGTCTTATGATGATGGTCCAAGACAAGTAGATAGAATTGAGTGAGTCGGGGATGTATAGAGTTTCACAGTGTCAACATAACGATAACCTGTTGGCCTGTGGTATGGATTTATGATTTGTTTTCCTGATTATGTGTTGCATTTTTGGTTTCTTTTCAGTGTTAGATTTTGGTCCGAAAATTTTATATAGTATATCGAAGGCAAATTTTCAAACTTACATATATTTCCCACGAGCTTGTTGGGGAAACTTCAAGGCTCCGTGATCTTATGGCCGAATGAATGAATGTGTAGTTGATAAGCCGTGACACAAAGTTTGTGGCGACCCTTGTGTTTGCTGTTCAATCCCTAGCCAGCTATTTTGGGGGTGTTTCGTTGATTTACTTGTTTGTTCCATTATTTTTTACTAATCTTGGCTTATACCACCATCGAGCCACCAATGTTTCCTCGAACTGTCAACTAAACTTGCCATAAATATTACGATGCTAAGTGGTGATACTATGGTTTGGGTATATATATATGCCCGAGTCGTATCTAAACTTTCAAGTACGAACTCGACTTAGCCGCTAGTATCGGGTGACCTAGATACTTGTTCAACTTCGTCCGATGCTGATTACGCTATGAGATATCGGATGGATACACGTATAATTCCTCATTTGTGGCGGGCACAAACATCAAGGAGTACCTGGTCGACGATAGTTGCGATATCAAATCATGTGCAAGTCCAATGCCGGCCACGAAATTGATGGAGAATGTGATATTGGGCATATGCTTACACGAGTTATAACCTCCGATGGCACGGAACAGCAGTTAACTGCTTGATTACAGCGTACCAACTTTGCGTTTACCGCATTCCTGGAGCCCTGCCATGTAAGACGGGCCAGGGTTCTCCAGGTTTCGCACAGCTTTGATGTGCTACGGGTGACCCAAGAAGTCCTGAAGCGGAAAATGTATAGATATTTATGCACTAGAGCAAGAAATAATGAAATGCTGCGACCGGATATATTTAGGTCTTCTCATTCAGCACAAAGAGCTAAAATCCGCGAGTGGTTTCAGTCTAGATTGGGAGTAGCAATACGAGATAACATGTATATCCGATTATTATGGCACAGAACAACCGAAATATCAGACTGTGGCACGTTGTTTGAACCAACGGCCACATCATGCCAGGTTTTTCTTCCTCGAGACGATCGTGGCTTAAACATCTTAAATTATGAGCCTCCACCTTAGTTTTGTGATTAAGGTACGGGACAGGATTTGAGTAGATCAGAATTGGTGATATTGTTAATGGATCCCGGCTTGGCAACCAACTCCCTGCCTCTTGATTTGTCACTATCTCTGGAATTAAAAATAGATGTATAAGCCCATAGTAAAAGTTTCCCAGTATTTGCAGTCACGGGGAAACATATATTCCATAAACGAAATGTTCAATTAGGCTGAAGCGGAAAAGATGGATGTTTGCGCAAGATTTATATCTAACTAGGTAATGCTGGAAGAGCCTGGGTGCACGGGCTTTAGTGGGTGGTTAACCAATGACAGGAGACTGCCTAAAAGCCATGGCAAAAGCACGAAGTTTTTTTTTTTCTCTCTCTGATTGCTGCTGCGGCTGCTGCGGAGGACATCCTGTTGGAAATCAATAGTGCACGTAATTATAACTAAAATTAAGCAGGCATGAGTGGCTAGATAGATAAGAAAGGGAAGGCGGGCTGAGGCTAGACCATCGAAGGATCTCAAGAATGAACCAAATATGTCAAGAATGGGAAGGAGCAAGTACCTGAACGGAGGATGTGAGATTCCTGTAAAGAAACGCTATACTCTGGGTTTTGTAGTCTTCATGATTTCGCTTCAGAGTTAATATCATCGCGATAGATTTCCCCTTACCATCTGCCATTTAATACTCGTCGACTCGACATCCAATCTCATCGCGCGGCATCTCAACATCAGAGTCAACCGCATACGTTCATCTTGAGATCGAAAATACATGACGTGGTTGCGCCATTGCTAACTGCCTTTACGCCTAAATTCCAAACCCAGGTTCTATTCGCAACCCAGCTGAAATCCAAAGAACCACAAGCCAACCCCCGACAAATCGATAGTTCCGCAGTTCAAGTCTGGTGGCTTTGGTCAGGCCTTCACAGAAGCGAGCCAGTTTCCCCAACATCTTTGCGCACAAAAGAGCCGCTCGGGTAGTTCATACATCGGGGAAAAGAAGTAATCGAGAGCAGTTGACGTTGTTTGTTGATAACGACCGGAGCGATTCATCGTGAAGATTGCGCCTAATCGCATACTTTGATAAACTTTGCGAAACAATCCGCCCCTTTATATTTATTTGTTGCATCAACTGGTTTGGCAATAGTTGAGCGACAAGTGAGCATTAGTCTATCTCAAATACTGTCCTCTGTGGTTGATGACAAGCGCCTGTCTATCTGGCATTGGAAAACTTTGAGCAGTTACACTCTGACGATTTCACTATACCTACGGCCAAGGCCGTCTTGGCTTTGAGCTTAATAGCGCAAAAGGCCCATTGCCAAAACTACGTCGGTCTATTTTCTTACCAGATCTCAACTTGTGCGCGCCGATATACTTCATTTTATATTCCAAAATTCACACATCATGGTCGGCGCATCTATATTCAGCACCGGACTCGCCATTCTGGCCTCAACTGCTTGGGCGCAAAAATTTAGTATTGACACTAATGGTACGTCCTAACAAGCGCAACTTGCTACCCTGTGACCCCGCCATGCATGCGCATATGCTAATTCGATGGTGTGTACAGATGCAATCAAGCAATCTGCACGAACATTGGCATACGATACCATGGTTTATTACAAGGGCAACTTGACAGGCGGAACTCCAGGTATCCTTCCCGGTCCTCCGCCCGCAGGCGACTACTATTGGTGGGAAGGTGGTGCCTTGTGGGGTGCCATGATTGATTATTGGCATTATACGGGCGATACATCATATAATGCAGTTGTAAAACAATCTTTACTGTATCAGGTTGGCGAGGGGCGCGACTATATGCCCAAGAATTATACAGCTTCCCTAGGGAATGACGATCAAGGGTTTTGGGGAATGTCAGCCATGTTGGCAGCGGAGACGGGGTTTGAAAACCCCGATTCAAGCCAGCCGCAATGGCTCGCCCTAGCCCAGGCTGTCTTTAATACACAGGCCGCGCCTGACCGCCATGACTCTTACTGCAATGGCGGGTTGCGGTGGCAGATCCCGATGACAAACAATGGTTATGATTACAAGAACAGTAGGTTTTGGTTGGATTAAACTGGTGATCAAGGGATACAGACAGCTGACTTTGTCCTTCCAGGTATCGCCAATGGTGTTTTTTTCAACCTTGGTGCCCGTCTAGCCCGTTACACGGGGAACGCATCGTACGCCAAGTATGCTAATGAAACTTGGAATTGGATTAAGAACGAGGTCAAGTTCATCGACGATGATTTCAACGTATACGACGGAGGTCATATCCAAGAGAATTGTACAGATATCAACAGAGCGCAATTTTCATACAACAGCGCAGTCTTCCTCCAAGGTGCTGCCTATCTCTATAACTTCACCAACGGCACTAACTACTGGAAGAATGAAGTTGATAATCTACTCAACGCAACACTACGGAACTTTTTCCCCAACAATACCGCATATGAACCAGCATGTGAAGCTGACCTCTCTTGTACCACCGATATGTGGTCCTTCAAGGGTTACGTCGCCCGCTGGATGGTCAACGTCGTCCAAGTTGCCCCATATACTTACAACACTATTATGCCCGTCCTACGCAACTCAGCTGCCAAAGCTATCGCTCAATGCACGGGTGGCCAATATGACAGACAATGTGGGTTCAGCTGGGGCAAGGGAATCTATGATGGCAAAACTGGCGCCGGCCAGGAAATGAACGTCCTTAGTGCTGTTGCTAGTTTACTGGTAGATGGAGTGAAGGCACCGTTGACTGCGAATACGGGAGGAACAAGTCAGGGAGATCCAAATGCAGGGCGGAATTCGGATACTCTTTTACCGAAATATACGCCGGTAACAGCGGGAGATAAGGCCGGTGCGAGTATCTTGACGTTTTTCATAATCTTGCTCAGCGTGGCATGTTATTTCTGGATGTGTATGGGGTCGACGTGAGGCTCATGGGAAGAAAAATGGGTATTCAATGATGTTACGAATCCGGGCGTTTTCTGTTTGTTTTTTTTCTTTTTGTAATAGCGGGCGGCGGCGTTTACTGTCTTGATTTTGTTTTTAGCTCGTTCTATATATTGAGGCTATGGTGACAATCTCAGCTTGAAATCTCGCTGTTAGCTTAATTAATTTATATTTGCGATTACTAAGCAATATTTTTAACATGTAAAGAAAGATATTCGCGATGTTTCAGGTTTCACGGAAGTTGGGAGGTCAAAGTGTGACCAGGGTAGCGAGGCTACAATTAGGACAGATCATAACTTAAAGATGCGTACTTGAATTCATCCTCATCATCGCCATATTATCAGTGTTTTTTATATGTCAATATTGCTCCATACTCCCCAAGATGTCCCAGTCAACTCCCGATCTCTCCAACGTCGCCCTCTTCCCCTCGTTCGCCACAACCCCATCTACCCCAGGCCCCTACATCCTTCTGGGCACATATAAAGAGAATATGACCATCATGCGGCCCACATTTATTCTCGAAGATCGCGAGAAGCGCCCATTTGCTCTTACATACATGGTAGCTAACGATTCCCCGCTTCGTCTCCAGACCAGGAAAGGACAGTTGATTGCTATATGTGGATTGCCGAAGGAGGATGGCAAGGAAGGGCAGAAGGGGTTTGTGAGGGTGGAGGCAAAGGATGCCGGAAAAGTGGTAGTTTTAGGGGGGCTTGATATGGTGGGGTTGGGAGAAAAGGTAGAACGGGTAAGGGTGAAGGAAGGCGAGGGCTGTGATGAGTGTGGGAAGGAGGGGAAGAAATGCGTAGGCTGTGGATGGGTGAAATATTGCGGGAAGGTAAGACGCAAAGTCCAGTTTTATTATAATCTGTATGAGAATACCCGGCTAACATCATCTAGAATTGTCAGACTTCAGGTTGGAATAATGGGCATAAAGCCGAGTGTAAGGTATTCAAAGGCCTTCAGACCGCTCTGGATATTGTCGGAGAGTGTTGATAACAAGCTCATAAGATCAAAATATCTACTTCCTTCATCATATGAGGTCTTCATCTTGTAATGTGATATATCAATCATTGTGGTATCCCATAATCTGAAAAGTTCCACAATAAACCCCTACGTGTTGTGCTCCGGTTTGGACACTCGTTTCCATTCCAGTGTAAGTCCCGAAGGATTCCTCTAGAAGGTATGTATGTATTTATTGGTTTACGTCTACCCATGGTCTAACTTGGTCACAAAACGATAGCTTCTACGCCACGGTTTGTGGCGCGTCTGCATGCAAGGATTAGAAACGGGGACCTTACTTCCCATAACCAATCTCCGGCCCGGCCTGAGAGCCGTTAAAAGTGGGCCCGGTTTGATTTGATTTGATTTGA
>LXGU01000019.1:0-215674 GCA_001640685.1 Catunica adiposa
AGGGTAGACGTTAAATAGTTTCCAATCCAATCAAATCAAATCAAATCAAATCGACAAACAAACGGCAGACACACGGACAGATTTGATTGCTTTGTTTGGTAGGAACATGTTAGACCCACGTGGCAGGCTGATGGCGGATTTCATGGGGAAAGGGCTCCCTAAATATGTGACCACTGTAGTTAAGGGTACCTTTACAGGTACTATCTTAGCAAAAAAATACACTTTTCTATAATCAAAATGTGAAGTTATAGACTAGACGAAAGACAGAAAAGGCAAACAATAACGTGGCTTTTGTTTTCCGGATTTGGAAAGTTTATTTTATGGATGGGATGGACGGCTACTATACCCTGATAACCCTATTTTTCGGCTAGCAATATTATTTTTCCCAACAATTACGCAATCTTTAGGAGGATCTGGATATATCTTGACCTTGAAAAATATCTGTTAACAATTTTGAAAAAGAATAATTTGTTTAATTGAGTGTTGAAGTATAAGAAAAGTGATATTAAAACAGTAACAATAATTATATACCTTCTGGCGGCGTATTAACTTTCGTGTTACAATTTTGGCACATTAGCAGCCCATGATATCGATTAGATAACGCAGGGGTTGCATTATAGTTAGAAGTGGGCCCTTGAGGATCAGTGTTGTTGTGTTCATCATGACCACTGACAAATATCAACTAAATTCAATGACAATTATCGACTAATGACCACTTACAGCAACCAAATTAATTAAACCTTGGTCGCCTGCATTGTGACTGGCTTTATTATTCAATCCACTTTCTATTGGTGTTATCTCCTCCATCTTCCAGACGAATCTTTAACGACAGGCTGGCCCTTGCAAATAGTGAACAGATCTCCGACTTTCAAGCTTCCAGCACATTCGATTACGCCGGGACTTTGCGCCCACCAACCATTCACTCCCATATTCCCGCCGTGAAACTCGGTCCACCCGATTGATAGCACCATCAAAGTAATCTCTTCGCTCCTCTTATAGAGCTGACTGTCCCTCCTTTCTTCTCGGCTCGTCAATTATCCATCCTGACCCCACACCCGACGATGTCCCACCACGAACACAAGCAAGGCAATCAAGGCCGCGACGTCACTCCCGCTCAACGCGCTGCTGTCCAGCGTATCCGCAGTTGCGAAGCCACAGCTTTCTACGCCATTCTCGATCTTGAAGCTACTAAGAAGACTTGTACCGAAGCCGATATCAAGAAAGCCTACCGCAAACAATCACTTCTCACCCACCCTGACAAAAATGGCCACGAGCATGCTGATGAGGCCTTCAAGATGGTCTCACGGGCCTTCAGCGTATTGAGTGATAAGGACAAGAGAGATCGTTATGACCGCTTTGGTGGTGACCCAGACTCTCGATTTGGCGGAGCTGGCGGCGGCGGTGGAGGTGGTGGAGGAGGTGGTGGTGCAGGATTCCCAGGGTTTGCCCAAGCGGGAGGGTTCCAACAACATGGATTTGGGGAGGAAATTACTCCAGAAGAGCTATTCAGACAATTTTTCGGCGGAGGTGCTTTCGGCGGTGGTATGCCGTTTGGTGGTAAGTATTCATACCATACGTATCAGAAACATATGATTTTCATGGAACTAACGTTTGATTAGGATTCGATACTGGACCGCAGTTCATGTTTAACTTTGGTGGACCTGGTGTCCGTGTACATCAGTTCGGTGGTAACCGCAGACCCACCCAGCAAGCCCGCCGGCCAGCAACCGGCGCTAACGGGCAACCGGCGCCTCAAGCTTCAACATTACAGTCCCTTCTTTCTATCCTGCCTATCCTGATCTTTTTCCTGATGCCAATGCTTTCCAATATTTTCAGCGGACTCTTTAGTGATCCTGTACCTACGACACCCCGCATGGTATTTGACAGGCCAGTTCCTCCCATGATTGTTCGCCGTGAAACGAACCGTTGGAATATCCCGTACTTTGTTGAACCAGCAGCTGTTGCAAACTGGGATCAACGGAAGCTTGGTGAGTTGGATAGGGCTGCCGAAGGTGTGTTTATCCGGACGTTGAGACAAGAGTGCGCGGATGAGCAAGCTAGAAGGGAACACTTGGTGCAAGAGGCTCAAGGGTGGTTCTTTGACGATGCGGAGAAAATGGAGGCGGCGAGGAATTACCCGATGACAAACTGTAAGCGTATGAGGAGTTTGGGGATTAGCCGGTAGACGATATAATGTTTTTGAGTATAATTGGTCTTTTTAATTTGATTTTACGGGATAATGGGTATACCAATATAGATATTTGTCAAAGTTAAAATGCTAGTAATAGTATGTTGATCCTTGATATATTGATGATTTGCATGTGGCTTTTAATGTTATTATTGTAGACCTGCTATGTCTTAAAGCAGTCATGTAAAGCATCAATGGTAATTAAAGCTCTACCTACGATAGATGATCTAAGACGCCGCATGTGGCCATTTTATCTTCTGGGGGATAACTTACCGCCACTTGTTACATAAGCTAGAACTGTTCGAATCTTCCACAACTATATCCACAATAAATATCATACTACTTTATCAATTTTTGAACTCAGTCTGAGATGTGGTTTGAGATATGGTACAAGGATCTAGGGCTTTGTCAGTCATGTTTCACAGAGATGAGTTTGATTAATAGACACTATCAAGGCTAATATGACCTCCGTAATTATGTGATGCTATGGGACTGGGCTGTTTGGCATTATATCAGAGCTATCTTCAAATGGTTGCAAGTGAGAGTTCTCATCAAGGCATACAGGTTGGAATCAGAAATGTGAATTTGGAAGATGATAATGAACTTATTTACTAGTTGAGTTGAGTTGAGACAGATATCTTGATATTTAAACTATTAACATGGAGTGTGTTTAAATGGCTGCGTGTACTTTGGGAAGTGTTTCATTTAGGTGGAAGATGATACTAAGGAACTGTACCACTTATCAAGAAGTGCTCCGTGATAATAAAATATTATGCCATGATATTGGTGTGTGCATAGTTGATCAAGTGCCTACTTTATAAAACAGTAGGCATCAATTAAAACTGATTTAAAGTTGAACACCATGATCTTAAGTTAGAAGAGACAAGCGACTGACTTAAGTCAATGCCATCCGTAATTTATATAGGGATCCTTGTCCATTTAATGACTGTTTTTTCTTTTGCCCATAGACGACGAATATTGTAGACGACCGAGTAGCATTTTCTGTCATCTTAAGAAATTACAATGTATAGCGCCAATAGTTATAAATCACACGCACAGTAAAGTTATACCAGCAAATGGAACATGAGTCAATAACCTTCCTCAGCTGACATCATAATAATACTTGTCAGCAAGACACGCATAGAGCTTATCGTAGTGGAATTTCGTTTAATGTAGAACCCTAAATCCGGATCAGTATTTAACCCTTGATTCACAACCCTGGACCCACAATCACATGTTTAAACGTGAAATAACTATGTTAAAGTGAAGTGGCCAGTTTAACAAGCTTAGAGAGTATAATATCACGAAAACACGGCTTTCTTGATATAATCATCAAGAAACAGGTCAATTTATTTACAGGTGGTTGAATTGGAGCTACTGTTAATTTTATATTTGTTCGGGATTACGATTGCTTATTCAATTGGATCCCCATCAAGCTCGTGCTTAAATAAGTATTGATGACATAACTTAAGACATTCCCGCAGACTATACATAAATACACTGAGATAATCGCGGGGCAGATATATAGCAACGCATACCACGCTGATTATTTGAGCTCATCAAGTGTATTACCCCTATTAACTATCTTCACCTACAAATTACACAACTCCCAGTTCCAGCCCCCATCGGACCAATGCCCGAGCCCACTTCCGGCGATAGCCCCACTCTTAACCTTCCACCATCCCCTCCTATCCGCCTTCAGTCCCGCTCTCCCCATCCTTATCACCACCACGACTATGAGATTCACCAACCATCTGATGCTCCGTCCGCTCTCCGCCACCGAAATCCCATGGAGTCCTCCGCGATGAGCGACTCCGGTACCGAGGCAGATGACGAGCATTTTTTGAAAGGTTTGCCGGCGCCTAAAAGTCGAGGGACGAAAGGGATTCGGGGGGAGAAGGGAGAGGGGAGTGATGTGGGAGAGAAGAGGGGGGACGGGAAAGATACAGGCGACGAGGAAAGAAATATGACGGTCGTGAGGAGAGGAGCCGAGTTGGGGATTGTCGGAGGTTTGATTGGGATTGTTATATGCAATGAGCGGGTAAGGCCATTGATATCAATGTGGTCCACTGGTAAGTTTCAACTAAAGCCGATATTTGATATTGGCCAATTAATTGTATACTAACACATCCTAGAACTCCGTCTCTTCCTCGGTGTCTACCTCTTCCTCTTATTCCTTTATCCCCCCCGAGTTCTCTTCTGGCTCTACCGTAATCCCAAATACCACTTAACTCCCTCCTCCATGAAAATACCACCAACCTTTGATCCAGCTCCCATTTTTTATCCTCCGGCCATAACTCTCCTCGCTGCCCTTCTCATTGCTACGGGCTCTCCCGTCCTTGTCATTCCTAACATTGTCCTTGCCCTATCTACTCTCCCCGAAGCTCTCATCCCGTTACACTCTGAGGGCCTTGGACTATTCTCAGCAAGCTCAATACATTGGCTCCTCACATTGCTTCCGGTCATTAGCGTATCTGAGGCGCCTTCAGACACTAGGGACCTATTGCCATTTCTATATCCTTTACATAGAATGCTCTCGGGGGCCTTGCACTCGTTGACAACCACAAGTTTGTTAGTGGCTGAATTGGAGTTGCTATCAGTTGCCTTGTTAAATGTGCTGTTATTTGCAGAAACCCCGCAAATCAAGATATTGCGCGCCCTGCTATGGGTTGGTGGATTGTCAGTGTTCGTGTTAGCTGGACCGGCTGTCTTGCGGGGTATTGCTCTCGCCCGAGTTCCAAAATGGAGATTCCGGATTACCACGGGACGGACAAGAACAGCTTCCATTATTAAGCCTTTACAGTTATTATGCAACCCAATGAAGTTAAAAAGGGAGCTACTCGGGCCGAGCTCCCCTAAAGCTGCTGGACCGTTGGTCAGTTCTGCAGATGACTCTTCGGCGGACGAATGGGAAGCAAAGTCAAAGCCCCCAAGAAAGGTCGCCGGAGATAACCGGAAACGTAGACGGACGTTGTCGGTTTCCCTCAAACCATTTACTAAATTGACAGCAGAGCAGGTTGGAGTGAGAAAATGGGTTTATGCCGGATATGTCTACATTGTCATTGGTATATTGATCATCGGTCCCGTTCGCGGCGCTTTGTCCTATGATTCCCTAGGTACAGAGGCAATCGGCTGGGCAATGGGGTATATCTTGGGCGACCTAGAATGGTTCCGCTGGCAAGTAATTTCCCACAATCTTGAACGCTGGATCATCCTTCCCCACCGCTACGACGCCCTTGACCCTATTGACAAAGCCTTCTGCTGCAACTCAGGCTGGGTCCAACATCTCCGCCTCACATTTTTCGGCCTCGCAAACACTCGTCTTCTTCTTGCTGCCTATTGGCTCCTGGTTCTTACAACCGGCCTCTTAGTTGTCTTCCGCCTCACTGCCATGTACGAAGTCGACACTCGCCGCAAAGTCTTTCATTTCATGATGGTTGCCATCCTTCTCCCCTCCATCCCCATAGACCCTTCCTTCTGCTCCATGGCCCTCTCGTTTGCCCTCGCCATCTTCCTCCTCCTCGACCTTCTCCGCGCCAGTCAATTACCCCCGTTGTCAAAGCCTATTGCTTCCTTCCTTGCTCCTTATGTCGACGGTCGTGACTTCCAGGGCCCCGTCGTCATTTCCCACATCTTCCTGCTCATTGGCTGTGCCATCCCGCTCTGGCTTTCCCTTTCAATTCACCCCCGGACCCCCGAGACTTCCGGCTGGGAACTCCCCTTCCGTTCCGTCTCACTGTCATCTGGCGTCGTCTGTGTAGGTCTCGGAGACGCTGCGGCATCTCTAGTTGGGCGGCGGATTGGCCGGCATAAATGGTACTGGAAGGGCGGGAAAAGTCTTGAGGGGAGCGTTGCATTTACGGCGGCGGTTACAGTGGGGTTAATGGGTGTTTGGGGGTATTTGAAGATTGGTGGGTGGCCGCAGGGGAATACGGGAGGTTTTGTGGGAGCAGTGGGGAAGGCGGGGGCGTGTGGGGCGGTGGCTAGTCTAACGGAGGCGGTGTTGACGGGAGGGAATGATAATGTGATTGTGCCGGTTGTTTTGTGGATGTGCGTAGAAGCCGTGGAGTTGTAGAATTGTGATTACATAAGACGGAGCAAATGATGGCATTAATTGGTGGCTGTTTGTTTAATTAATAGATTAGATTGGTTAGTGTTTTAACCGTTGATACCACTTTGTTAGCAGAGAAGTAAAAGGTCTATAATATATATCCGTAATAAGGAGAACAATAAAGCAGGTAATCATGTCTTGGCTTCTGTCATTATTGAGCAATCTCCTCCAAAATCTGCTCCATTTCCTCCTTACGGAACGGAGTACTGATTAACTCAGTCCCGAGGGCATCCCTCGTGCTTGTAATCATCTGATGATCATGAAACCTGTCAACGTTGTTAGCAACATAATCTTCAAATCCATCATAGCTCTGACTATACGAAATACATACTCTTTCAACAGCTGTCTAAACGCCATCTCCGAACTTGGGCACACAAATGCCTCCACCGCCTTATTAAACAAAACCCGATACTCAATACCCGGGTTTTCTCCTGTCCCAGCACCACCACCCTCGTCCATCCCCGCCAATACCTCCGCTAACAGTAGCAGATATAAGCCCTTGGCATTCTGCGTCAAACTCTTCAACACGAAGCTGACACCTTCCTTGCCACCAATCCGCCTGTTTGTCCGGCCCAGCAACTCGTGGACGTCTTCAACTGGGTCAATCTCTGGTGGTGCAAACGGTGCCAGTGTTGTTGCGTCATGGAATGCAAAGTTAAACGCACTGCGCTGACCTGCATCCCACAAGATGGTGAAATCCGGGCTATCGGCTGATACTACCATCCGCACATTGGGCGACGCCGCCAACGTTGCTAGTACAGCCTGCATAGCAGGTTTTCTCATAGGTGGCGCATCCACACTATTGACAATGATAGTCAAAATCTCATTACGGTCTGCAATTGTCTTGAGCACATCAGCCAACAGCGCCGACGGCTGGACACTATGAGGACGTGTCGCCATCTCAAGACTAGCCCACACAGTGCTCAAGAGATCACGCGCGGACATTGCCTTTGCAAATCCATTCACCATTACGATGCGGCCTCCAAACGGTGTCCTGCGGGCCACGAATGTTGCAAAGCGGCGCATGACGGCCCGTTTCGATCCCATACCAAAGAGGCATATGCTAAACCCCTCAGATAACTCAAAGGCCCATTGGGGGAAAGACTCTTCATGCAAAGCCTGCAAAAACGCAACATCTCCGGCATGAGGGTCGGCAAGATCACGAGCAAGGGCAAAGTACTCATCAGGAGTCAGCATCTCAAGGTCACCGAGGGTTGCATTGCTAGTTTTGGCACGCCCTGGTTTATTATGCCAGAAGTACATTTCATGCGGGGGGAGATCTTTCGGGGGCTCCACGCTAGCTTCTCTCTTTGGGCGACCGCGCTTTCTGGTACCAGCCTCACCGGCGGGCTTCCGGCCGCGTTTCTTGGTAGGAGATCCCGGTATCCCGTCTTCCTCACCCGAGAATTCACCGTCGTCAAACTCCGCATCACTCCCTTCATCTTCCGAACTTCCGTAAATCTCCCTAGCTAATCCCAACCTCTCGTCATCACTATCAAACTCGTCATTATGCGCCCTCTCAATCATCGTCTTCATACTCCGTCTCTTTGCGCTCTGGTCCGCCGCCGCCCTCCTCCGCGGCGTCGCAGCCCCCTGCTGTGGCGTCTTTGGCACCTTTGTTGTCCGTTTTCTCGTTGGCGTGGTCGTGTTTGGGTCCTTAGGTTTCCGCCCGCGTTTAGGCTTAGCGGCGGCTTTGGGTGTCCCATGGAAAGAAGCATCAGAGTCAGAGCCAGTGGCTGGGGAGCCTGGGGAGCCTGCTCGGGGGCGACCGCGCGGTTTACTGGGGGATGTGGGATCGGGAGGTGCTATTGAAGGGGCGGTTGTGGAGCGTTTGAGCGGGGAGCCGCCGATGATGTATGTGCGAGCGGGGGGAGGCATTGTAGTGGATGGGCGAATTTTATCCGTTGACTCTATATATAAGTGAAAAGAGAATCAATAGGGGATGGAAATAAGGCCAATATGATGATAACTTTCACCCTTGGAGTATTGTCGATGACTCTGGGAAAATTAATGATATTCGCTACATATTGAATTTCGTCAAGGTTATACAGCTACAATTGGCCAAAGCATACACTAACAAAGTAGGGACGCGTTGAGTGGAATTTCCACGCGTCAAGGCCATCCCTGTCTAATCTTGCTGCCAGGTTATTTTGTTACACAAGTTCGTTCTACTTTTCATAACTCCAATTATTAGGGTCCGATTAACCCTCCAGAACCTCATTCCGGAATTCATTCTCGTGCGAAATAATTAACAGTTGCCCAAGTCGATAGTTTGAAGCTCATATCCTATCACAAATTTAGAGTATTATATAGACTGGATATAGTGTACCTATGTCCGATCCGACCGGCACCATGAATCTCAATCTCTCCGCCACCCTAAACATCTGGAAGATTATCACCCGCCCTTCCGTGTTTCTTCCCCACTACACAGTTCCCACCTTCGCCGACCTGCCCATTCCCCTCGATGCCCCTCTTAAAGCCGCTAACCGCCAAGCTTCTATAAAAGCTGTCATCCTCGACAAGGATGACTGCTTTGCCTACCCAGAAGCCAACAATGTGTACCCCGCCTACACCGTAAGTCCCTCGTTATGATCCTATTCGATATTAGAAGCTTACAATATTCCATAGTCCCATTTTCAAAAATTGCGCGCGGCGTATCCAGGGTCAAAACTTTTGATTGTCAGCAATACTGCCGGAGCCACTTCCTATGACAAAGACCGTAAGCTCGCATCGGCCGTCGAGAAAGAAACTGGAGTTACTGTTCTGTGTCATGACACCAAAAAGCCGGGATGTACCGGTGAAATTATGGCATACTTCAAGGCAAATCCCGATGCCGGCGTTACAGATGGGTCACAGATTGCCGTTGTTGGTGACCGTTTAAGCACAGATATGATGCTAGCGAATAAACTCGGCGGCTGGGGCTTCTGGGTAAGAGAAGGCGTGGTGCCCCACGAGAAGAAGAGCTGGGTAAGTCCACCACTCCCTAAACCTTATCCCAGTCTCCATGGTAAACCTTGTGTCACATAAGAATAGCCTTACAACGACTTCATCACGCTCTCATTCACAGCCTGCTGTAGCCACTTTAACCTCAACATCTAGCCGCCGCATAGAACTTCCTAATTCAGCCACACTATGCGAGCTCCCCTCGCCTCCACCACCCGCCCAGCAAACACCGGGCTGTATGTCTCCTTCCTATCAAGAACCTATAGCTAACAAACTCTTAGTTCTCGCGGATGGAGAGACCATTACATGATTTCCTCACAGCAAGAGGTGTTGCTGCGCCTGAACCGCAAAGCCCCTTTGAGGAATGAGGATACTGTATCGGATCATTAATCAAAATATCGCTTAGTTTTGTACATGTCACTGGATTTACACTGATTACAAACATTGGTATATAGCCTAGACCAATTGAAATAATTTAACAGACTTCATTATATTAAGTCGCTAAAACACCTGACCGTGAATATCATCAAGCCACGATTACATAATCATAAAATATCTCTTCCTTCCATCTTGAGGCTTATTTCTATAATAAGTAAGCTGACCCAAAAGCAAATATGGCCCCACCAAAACGGGAAGGAATCCCCCAAGACAACTGTGAATATTGCTTGTGTCACCTTAAAAGAGACGTCCCGCCTGTGGTGTTTCATGAGCCAAGTAACTTTATTTCTGCATGCCGTGTTTCTTGGGGTTCTTAGCCTCTATTATTATATGAATACCTTGTGACGTCCTAAAGATGATGACAGATCATTGGATACATGAGATTAATGGCAGGATCCCGGGATGAGATGGGTGTCGTCTTATAATGGTATTCATCTGAGATATATGGACTTGCGCTTTCCGTCTTGATGAAGGGAGGGAAAAGAGGAGGTCTGAAGAGGATTGAAAACCTGGGGCTAATTGGTTTGAAGGTAGTAAGCATTGGGCGTCTTGAAATAGCTGGATACTACGAGGCAAACCACTGCGCGGTGTCTTGGGGGACGATGAAACTTGAAAGCAGATGCTGAGCTTCTGGGAAAGATCGTTGTTTGCCTTCAAGCTCGCTTCAGTGATGCCATATCAAACATAACTTACCCACCTTTCGCTGGACTCCCCGGAGAGAGCTCAAGTGGGGCCACAACAAACTCCACTGCCACAGCTACTGGCCAACCTCTCACCTTCCACAAATTCTAAAATAAACACTATTCCTATTACTTATTCTTCCATGAAATATCCTCAGTTTCAATTTATACTTTCTCGTGATACCAACTATCGACTTCGGCTGCTATTATTGCCATTTAGTACCCATAGAACAATACCATTACTAACCGGTGCCACTAGTAATAGGTATAGCTGCCTACATTACCTCGACGCCCTTTCATCTCATCTTCACTTCGCCCTCGGCCGTCCTCCAGGATCTTTTCACAAAACACCAGGTGAAGTCCTAGGACAAACTAACTAGGCTGCTGATGATTCACACACTGCTAAGGAACCAACAGCGCCCTCTATTTAACCAAAGACTCTACTGCCACACACAATACATTCACCTCTTTGGCTTTCTCCGTGACTTTTGCTTTTAGCATCTTGTCTAGTCGACTCCTTACTAATAGCCGGCACCCTCTCTTCTTGGTGTCTTCGCCAAGTACCAACAATTGCCATCAAGATCCGCCATTACCACGCATCATCTTTACATTACTTTCTAGTCTATTAAAATAGCCAACAGAATAATTCTTACAACCTTTGTACGACTCCCTTTCATACTCCGCTTCCCCACCCACGTTCCACACCCATCCAAAACACCATCACTCGCTTGCCCCTCCATTTAAACACCACTAACCGCGCCCGCTCCAAGCACTCCGTCTACCACCGTGCCACTTACCCGGCAAACGTCAAACTACCGTCCTTGCGTGGGTTTCACCCATATCCCGACAGCCCTCTCCGGCAGTCCAAAGACGAATAGATAGGCACAAAGGATACTACCTAGCTGGGAGAGGAGAGGATCCAATCGTTAGCCATGGTTGGCAAGCAGTGGAGTCCCGGGGAAGAAAGATTCTTTTGGAAGAAGGTGGTGCCGAGGTCGCCGAAGAGATTGGGTATACACCGGCTGAATCCGGAGGAAACGTGGGATACGTTAGCGGAGATGATGCAGAATGGAATGGGAACTGAGGCCCGGAGGAAGTATACAGGTCTTAGTCTCTGTAAGTTCAGACATTCCATATCCACCAACAAACTGACAAAATGGCATTTGATACTAAAATTTTAATTTCTTAATAGTTGAGCATTGGTTCCAAAACGTAGTCTTGCCCTATGTCTCCAAACACGCCGTCCGATACGCGGCAGAATACAAAAATAGCATGTGCAAGTCAAGTACCGGCTTCTAAGATATCCTCGATAACCCAAACTGACCTCTTTCCTTAGCTCCCGAAGAAAAGTCCGCTCTCGAACGCCGCCAAGACGACCGCGCTCGTCGCCCACGCACCACCAAAGCCAAACGTGATCGCGCCGCTCTTGCTGTCACAAAGGCCCGCGAAAAAGCCGACGTCCTCCGCCGGACGTTCCCCAATCCGTCAAACCCAACCATCACCGACCCCAGGAGCGGACCCCCAAATCAATCGCCCGCTGGACTTGCTGCCCAACAGCCGCTACCACCGGTGACGACGGCGTTGACGCCGGTGAAGGGGAATGAACAGAGAGTTGTCGAGGGGCATATTCACGGGGGACGCATGTTGGGACATGTAGAGTGCGGAAATGGATGCGAGGGGGCGAGGGGGCCGTTGGAAAATATTACACCAGGGCCGTTCGATGGGGAATCAGAGTTATTTGTCACGGACAGTGATGCCGATATGGGGATGTTTGAGTATCCACTTAGCAACTCTCATAACCAACATATATCCCATTCGTTTGTTCCAGACAACTTCGCCTTCGGCCCAATCTCCATGTCATCGACACCGTTAGGTGATGTGACCAATGGGACACCGGCAACCCCCAAGCTCACACCTAGTGAGAGCAGCCAAGAGAATATTCGGCCACCACTCGAAGATATCACATCTATGGCCTCCCCTGCTTACCGCCGTACGCCTAATCCCGCTACTCCGCTTGGTCCTCGTCACCAGGCCACTGGCCTGTCCCGTCTTGGTACAGTGTCGTCATTGAACTCGCCTCAAGCAATTCTTGTCAGTCCATTCATGAGCCGCATAATGACGCCGAGTGCCCCTATTGCTCACATGGCACCATCGATGATTCGGAGTTCTGCACCGACACCGCAGCCCGTGATGCAGGGTGATGTGCCAATGGGCGGCTCGTTTTGTCCCGAATTCTCGTTCCAAGAGGACAGCGGAATTGACATGCCGGGGATGAATGACCACAACTTGGAGATGGGACAGAATGGGTTTTTTGATATGTATATGCCGTTGGGAACGTTCAACCCAAATTTAGTGGGATATGGGGGTTTCACACCAGGGGTTAATGGGTTTGGAGGCTATCAGCTGGGCTACGGGATGAATATAGGAATGGCAGGGCAGAGCCCGGGGATATTTTTGACGCCAATGAACGATGGGCACCCATCGAACACAGCAGATCCTCCGTTGAGTTCCAAAGGCAATACTGAGGACTTTTCAGGTATTGATAGTCTGAACCATGGCGGAGATAGAGAAACGCGGGAGTTTAGTGTCGGCCTGGGGCTAGAGTCTGGAAATGAAAGCGGCGATTGGAACAATGGAGTTGGATTCTTCACTTCACAGCCGTAAAGTTGAAGAAGTATTGATCTAGTATTTTGATGGAACTGAGAGAAAAGTTAGATCAAGAAAGAAGGAAGAGTTGGCTTAGAGATGAGCTAACAGGTGGAAATGCAAGAAACGATTTGATCAAGACATTGACATAGCTTGTTATAAGTGAACATTGACTGGCTGTGATAATTCACAAGATAGAGAACCGACAAAACATAATGGGTATTACAACATATAAAGTGTGAAACAAGAAACGCATTTTTTTTATTTGAGCAGGACCATTCAGATAGGTTATGGCCATTTAGAAGGGAAATATAAACAAGAGACTCTATATGCAAATTGCATTTATGGTTTGTATGTATATCGTCATCATCGTGATAGAGCGTGAATGGCATGTCATTGAATCATATCATGAGCTTTCATCAACGGGAAGGGACATCTTCATCACGCAGTGGTCACCTTCCATATCTCCGCATCACCCAGCATGCATACTTCCCTCGCGCTGAGGAGGAAAGTCAGACCAGCCAGTAATATTCTGTCCTATCGCGGGTATCAAGGGTATCCGTAGGCATCTTCCGTCCTGACGGTGCTCTCCTTGTCAACCTCTTCTTCTTCCATCTTCCATCTTATCACCAAAAAGCCACGCAGGTCACACTTAAGCCTCCAGCCCCAACAGCCCAGTGAGCTCAGCTTCATTAAATTTACCGTTGGATCCCAAGCACGATGAGTGAAGCCAGACTCCTTTCATGCTACCGATAGCTTGGATAATTCTAGGGGCATTCGCCATCCGGACGCCACCACCGATGATAATTTCGAGTCTTCCCCGTCCCGCATCAACAACAGCTTTTAAGACATCTCCGTTATCGACGGCCCGGCCCGGCCGCCCAGAAGTCAATACAGCCTTGAACCCACACTCAACGATAGTGTCAACAACCGCCGCAACCCCTTCTGCCCCACTCTGGTCATAGGCCGTCTCGAACACCCAGTCAACAGCCCGATGTAGCGTACACGGAGCGCCCATCGCGGCATTCACCAAGCTCTTATTCGCTTGGACATCTAAAGCGCCGTCCCCCGTCAAACAGCCGAAGACATATCCAATAGAGTCCTCGGGCAGCATGACATCCGCTGTCTGAAATGCCACCAATGAATTCACCATCTGGTCAATTTCCCCCTGTCCATAAGAAAAGTCACTTGCCGTCGGATTTGCCATAACACCAGAATTACCAGAGGGCGTCGGAGACGTTCCGGGTCCAGCAGACGGCGACGCAGCGGATCCGGTAGGGGACGGCCGAATCATGATGCGGATTGGTGGGGGAGGCTTTTTGGGGAAACGGAGGATCCGGGGTGCAGCAGCGGAGAGGGTGGAGGCGATGAGGGCGAAAGTGAGGGGAGAGGGGGTCAGGCCACCGGCAGTGTAGCTGGAGGTAGCGTTGATTTCGAGGCGGTTGGCACCAAGGTGGGCGGCCGCGATGGCATGATCGCGGCCGAAAGAGGGGACTTCGATGTTGATTTTGGTCATGTTAACTATTGAAGGGGTGGAAGGGATGTAGATTGGGGAAGTACAGGAAGGTCGAGAAGTATGATCGTTGATAGGGATTAGCAACGATGTGTAGCAACAGGAGAAGAGAGGATATCCACTCTTGACACAAAGACAAACAAGAAAGGGGTGTATAAAGGTCGCTTGAGGTTTCCACCACGAAGTGATATATATCCCAGGGAATCGAGACACTCAACTATGCACCGACCAATAACCACAACAAAGCAGATTAATAAGTCTGGAAATAGCGACAGGCCGCTAGTTCGAAGGGACACAAGGACCAGCAAAAGAGCCCGGGTGGTACAAATGAAAAGCGGGGAACTATGAGCCGAGCGACAGGATGTCCTCAGGTAGTTTGTGCGATGGAAGTTGTACAGCAATTGTATAGTCGGGTACACTAAATAGGGCACGTGTGAATAGAAGGTGTGGGAGCGGATGCGGAATAGCGGGAGGAAAGGCCAGGAAGGGTTATCAAGGTGGGGCTCCAGTGGCTAGATAAGCTTGTTGGCCTCTGGGTACGTTGTATGGCGGGTTATGGGGATATGGGAATATATATGTGTGTGCGTGTATAAGAAGGCCAGTTGTTGGTTGTGGATGTTGGAAGATGTGGTGTCAGTGGGCGAAATGGGCCGAGTCGGTGGTGATACGTTAGCGGAGGAGAGTGCAGATAAAAAGAAAAGAAAGTATAAATAGTGACAAAGTAAATAGAATGGCGGACGAATGTCTGGATTGAGGACGGAATGGACGGTTGAGGGAATGGGATGGATGTTTGTTTTGAAGCGGGATTAGGGTCGAGATGAGGAAGAGAATGGCGGAGAGGTTGAAGGTAGAGGAGGAGGATGATGAGGAGGAATAATGGTAAATTGGGTCCTTATGTGGCAATAGTATAGAGATGAAGAATATGTAGAATATAGTATTATCTAGTATTATGTGTATATATTTGAAGTTAAAATGCTGAACTCATTAGTCGATGCATGATATGCCTCTGAATGACCAAACAATAAAAAACAAGTCCCAACATAACCCCAAAAATAAAAATAATAAAAAAACAATAAATTTTAATAATTAATACTCGACAAATTATAAAGCGTCTCCGGCTGCCTCCATGCCACCCCAAACTACAACGTTCCACCTAATATACGAATAAGCAGAACAGAGAATAGAAGAAAAAAACAATACAACTGTCCAAGTCTCTGTCCTGTCACCGAGTCATCATTTGAGAGCCAGGGCTAGAATTTTTCAGTGTGACGATACGTCGTAGTGGCGATGCGGCGCGTGTGAAAAGGGTTAAGGGTCGGCGTGGGGATAGGTGCAGTGGAGGAGGAGAGGAGGAGAGGGAGGTTGGGGGCCGAGGTTGGTGGAGAAGACGGTGATGTGTATGTATATAGTATGGGTGTGTGTGTGTGCATATGTTGGTAGTTTGTAGTTTGTGATGGTGATATTCCCCACTGCTTGCCTGTTATATGTTGAGGTATAGAGACAGGGATAAAGTGAATATATATGTGAGGTGATAAGGGATTTATTATATGGATGATGTGTCTTTGAGAACAAGGAGAGGCCAGTTGGACAAGCGCCAGATTGCCCGGCCAGTTCACGGACTGTTAATCTTGTCAAAGTGTCAACATGTTTCTGATCCACGAGTGACCGATTGCCGGACATTATAAAGCTTGTTGTACTGAAGTGTATATCAGCTTTTAGAAAATCTAGATGGCAACATCATTCGATCATCGACTTCTATTATCATTTATCTGATTCTATAAGCCTCACAACTCGCGATGTTACATGTAGGTACCCTTCACATATGATACCTCACATGTGATAGCGATACTACCAACGCCACTCGTTTACCTCCAATAGATGCTTCTCTAAGTCCTTCTTTATGTAGTCTTTATGTACGTATGTAACAATCCGGCCCTTCCCGAAAACTCCCATACGGAAACAAATTCACCCACTAGCATTAAGACAGCTACTCTGGGCCATATTTCCTTTTTTTTTCTCTTTCTTTTTCTTTTTGTTGCCCTATTCTCAAACGATCACGGGTTGTCTCCGCATCCGTAGGGCTAGTAGCATGTGCTCCCGCTCAATCCAGTAATTATACTTTAATTTTCCACAAATACTTTCTCATTAGTCCGTCAAGTCCGTAGCTGCCTCGTATCTTCTTAAGTTGGGATCGGCGTCCATATACTTGTAAACCAGACCTTGGCCTGGAAGCTGGTGATATCCATCTGCCCGGCTAGATCCTAGCGCTCCTCCGAATCCATTGAGTGATCCCCGGGGCCGTGATCCTTGCGGTTGGAGCTCATTATGATCGAAAAGGCAGGGTAGCTTGTCCGGATGGATCCGCGAAAGAAGATAGGCGGCGTATGCATATACACACAAACATACACAAGATACCACGATGACGTCCACCAGCCGAGAAATCACCCCAAGATAAATCATGAACTCCTCTCTGCCACATAGCGTGTACATCGTGAGTAGGCTTGACCCGCCGGAAAACCTCCTCTTGAACAAACATCTAAAACAAACCTAATCACACCCTGTCCTCCCTGATCCCTCCAGGCCCCACTTTCAACTGCATGTGCAAAGACCTCCTCTTCGCCAAAGCCCTCTCATCCACCCACAGCCCATGCACCCGTACTCCCCCCCCAGCGCATCCGCCCATCACGCAAGGCTATTAGCGATGTGCGGAGCAGTGGGTCCCTGGCCTCGATATTGGTTTGACCCATACAATAAAACTGAAAATCGCTGCGATGTGATGTGTCAAGAACATGAGGAAAGGACTATCGATAGGCAAATACATTGAATTCATGCATATAAAAACGCATAGTCAGACGCCTGCATTTGAGTATACTCCGATGTGTTTGTGCCATAGTATGGTGATCCAGGAACTTCCGAGTCTTACAACCCCCACAGCTGATTCCAAACGCCGGACATATATTCACTCCTACTGTCACCCGGACCCCGCACCGTTCTAAGTAATTTCTCCGTGTACTTAGCCCTCAGCCCACAAATAATTGTCTATTCGCCGGACAGACTGATGTGCAGTCGTGGGATGTCTGCATTAACAACTTGCCAAATACGGTAAGATGCCGAGGTAGCTTGGTCTACCCATAACCCTGATTCTGGCAGAGACTAGGGTCCTTTGTCTGTTTTAAGATCCTAGGGTTGTCAATACCAAGCAGTGGGTTAGGCTGGGATTATCAGGTTAGGGTATCACGAAAACTCAGAAGCTGTCCAAATATCAACCATCACCATATCCCCTTTATCCAACGACTCTCACAACAATGCCCCCCACACGCCCCCCAACCGAACTTGACCTCACCCCCCTTCCATTTCCCGTCACCCTCCACCACTCATCTCCCCCCACTACAACCATTCTCCTCTGCCTCCACGGCCTCGGTGACTCCAATGTCCCATTCGCAACCTTCCCGCGCGCCCTTTCCCTCCCCTCCGTAACCTCCCTGACCCCCCGGGCCCCCCATTCCCTCCCCACCTCGTTCGTTTCAGACCTGCCGAGCCGAGAGTCGGGCCATTGGCACTGGGGAGATGACTTGTCGCTTGATACCACGACGGGAGAAATCGACGGGGACCCTGGGTTCCAAAAGGCGGTAGCGATAATATGGACGGAGTTAGTTAAGGGTGTTCTTTTAGATAAATGTAACTATTCTACACAGGATATCATCATTTTTGGTTTTGGACAAGGCGGCCAGGTTGCACAAGCCCTTGCTCTCTATTCAGAAACCCAGGCACTCTCATCATCGTCACCACTTGCAATCCCTCCGATTTCAAAATTCCGTGGCATCGTGTCAATTGGTGGGCCACTGCCTAAACAAGATGCTCTTCGGAGCTCATATGGCCCGGGTAAAGCCAAGGCCCGGACTAGTGTGTTGGCGGTACAGATAGATGATGATGATGTTGATGAGATGAAGGGTGTGTTTGGGGATGTCCGAGTTGTAAAGTGGGCTAGAAAGGGCGTTCGGATGCCGGGGAATAGGGAGGAGATGCTGCCAATCATGCAGTTCTTCGCAGAGAAGCTGAGAGCTGGATACTCGTAATGTTCTGTGAGGGAGCACAAGTGATGATATCAGCAAATGAGAACATAATTGATTTAATAGAATGCTGGAATTTATTGTTTTAATAGAATGCTGGAATTTATTGTTTCAATTAACATTAGTACTAATCATACTGTCATAACCCCTCCCTCGTCACTACCATCATTTTACATTATGCACCCCTTAAAATCTGTCCGCCGCTCTCCGGGTAGCCCGCTTCTCCGGGCAGCTCCCGTGATCCGTCCGCGCCTTCCCCAATCCCATGCAATCCGCAAACTTGTAGAAGATATCTACATTGTTGTAAACACCGCCAAACAATTCCTTGCAGGGTCCCGTAGCAAAAACAGGCACATCAGTCAACGAGTGGACACCACTGTTCTCGGTGGTTGGAAGAGTACCATTGACCACGAACCCGTTCACCGAATCCTTGGGGTTAACAAAGTACTCCGAACCCATCTTCGAAACCATTGAGCGTGATCCAGAGGTATGAACCTTGTAGTCCTCTCTGTGGTCCGGCGCCGCGGCAACACCAGCAGCAATAGCGTAACGGGGCTCCCAGTTTTGGGGGAAATTGACGCCGGTGCCGTAGCTGACACCGGGAGCGGCCTCCGTGTACTGAGAAAGACCAGACTCGGCATAGACACCAACAGCCTTGCGCTTCTCACGGTCCGTCTTGGCTTCGGCAAGGTACTTGGTGTCAGCAGAGCCAAAGACATCGAAACCGTGACCGTGGTCAGCAGAGACGACAACAAGAGTCTCATCAAGGATGCCGAGGTCTTTAAGTTGCTCGAGGGTGGCCTTAATAGTATCGTCAAGCTCCATAAGATCACCAAGGGCACGATCATAGTCAAGCGAGTGCATCTGCTTGTCGATCGACGCCGCCTCACTCATAAGGAAGAATCCATCATCACCACTACGCTTGTGGAGAATCTCAACAGCCTTGTGCGTCATGTCCTTGAGACCGGGAAGGTCAAGAGCAGGGGCGCCGTTGCCAGAGGGGTGGATAGTAAGCTTCTGGAGGTTGTCCTTGTACACATTGCGGTCCAGCCAGACGGGCAGATTGCCCTTGCAGAAGACACCAAGGGCACGCTCGGAGGAGTCAAGAGCAGCCAGTGAGGTCTTGTTGAGAGCAATGGAGTAGCCCTTGTCGGCGAAGGCCTTGTAGTAGTCCTTACCCTCGAAAGATTCACTTCCGGGATAGAACTGTTCAGCACCACCACCGAAGTAGACATCGGGACCACCGTGGTTGGTCCAGGTGTAGTTGGTGAGACCGTTAAGGGCCTGGTCAACGAGGGAGCCGTATGTGTAACGGGATCTGGTGTGAGCGGTCAGAGCCGTGGGAGTAGCATCAGACAAAGCCGCAGTGGAGACGGCACCCCAGTGAAGGTTCTAGCCGTTATGTTAGCGCAATTCTTATAAATGTTTAATTCATGCCAGGCATTAACTTACCAGATAGCGAGACAGCAGCTCGACAATAGTCTCAACCTTGGGATCGTCAAAGTTGTTGGCAGAAGAGTCAACATAGACACCCATCGCGTTAACGGTACCCTTGTGGCCGCTGTACAGAGCAGCGGCCGAGTTGGCTGAATCGGTAATGTACGAGTCGATAGAGTGGGTCATTTGGTGACCGACAACAGGGAAGCCATCCATGGCCATCCGCGACTGGTACTTGCCGTTGATAGACTTGTGGGCCAGCAGACGAGCGGCAGTGATCTGATGACAGTTAGAAACCGAACGTGTTTGTATTTGTTATCGTGTGAAGTGAAACTTACCATGTTAGTGGTCATACCGTCGCCAATGAAGAAAATGACGTTCTTGGCCTTCCGCTTCTTGGAGATCGGACGGACAACCCAGTTGGCAACGGTAGTTTCACCGTTGTAGTACGTCAAAGTAACCTCATACTCACCGGGCTCCGTGATAGAGATGTGGCGGTAGATCTTGGAGGCAACGTTGACCATGCTCTTAGACTTAGCATCCTCAGCAAACCGGTCTTCGTACCACCCGAACTGCCACTTCTCCATTTTGGGGTCCTCGGTAGCAAAGAACTCAGTAATCTTCTTAGGCTCCTCGCCGACCTTCCCGATAGTCACAGTGAAGTTTTCATCGGGGACGCCGTTGTTGAACGCCTCGGACCCGTTCAACGGCGCATGAACCTCAACACGGAGATCGAAAAGCTGGCCGGGCAGGAAGTCCGCCTGATCCGGGGGCAGGACACAGCCGAGCTTGGGGCAGGTACCGAGACGCTGGTAGGTCTGGGCGGCACCGAAGGTGGCCGATGCCAGGAGGGCAAGGGACTTGGTAATCTTAGCCATTGCTGCAGGTGAGTTTGTGAGGTAGCACAATGAGAAGGAGAAGAGACCGAAGTGGGTGGGGAGAGAAGAGAGAAAGAAAGACGGGAGGAAACGGAAGATCTTGCACGTCTTAAGTACTTTGAAGCTTGGCAGAAGATGTACCTGGGCACATTATGGTGGACATCATGAATCGGAATAGGTGGGATACCTGGGCTAGGATGAGCTATTCCATGATTTCACCGCAAGTAACCCATATGCAGGTGGCCAGACGCCAGGTACTCCGCTGGAATCCACGTCACACTGATCCATTATCAAGATTACAAAAGCATCGATTCAGGCAAGAGTCCACCAATTTTATGCATAGAATACACCTTAACGTAACTCCATTCGCAGCTCATCTCCCTCGGTGACCCCATCTGCTCACAACCTTACCCTTCCCTTCCAACAAAAAACCTAGCTAGTCGAGAAAACATGACCACCCCAACCCCAAACTCTTGGCACCTCCATCCCTCAGACCAATCAGCGTTTCTTGGCATCAGAAACGTGGACACATTTTCCAACTTGCGTTGGCCGGATAGAAGCATTGCGAAGATATTCACCATACAAAGAGGGCGTTTTATAATTTTGCTAATACACCTTTAGGTCGGATATCATAGTGGGGCCGGGACGGATAGCGTGGAAAGACATTGACGTGCGGGTTTATCATGGACATTGTGGCAAAAGGAATGGAAGGTTACGTTTATAAAATAAGGTACCAAGATTTGCAAGCCTGGATGGGCAAGAAAGTAGTATTTCAGGAGGCGAGGCGGCGTAGAAGGTCCCGGAGGGTAGCTTGGCGTTGCGATGGGAGTATATGGGTATTTCTAGGTGTTGCGAGGTCGTGTGATCACACGGCTTGAGAGGGTGGATCGGGTTGAACGCCACTTGTGTGCTTGTCGTCTAAATATCGTAGGTTTCTCTATATTCTCGATATGCCAAATGATTTCTGAAGGCCGACATGTCAACGTTATAAAATATTGTAGACAATAATGAGCCAGGGTCCTGGGCAACACTTACACGAACAACCCCACCATATCCTATTGAGGTTAAATTCAATAAATTTGACCCGCGAAAAATGCAATATGTTGTAGATGATACATTGTACGTCAATGGAATATTGCTGTCGCTTTGGTTCACGTGATTCGACTATTGGATTTTACTTCTTGCCACAATCGATCTAATGTTCATGTTCTTCCATAGTAAGTGCTTTCATATCTATTGTTCCTGCCAAACTAAGTAATATCATTTGGACATAAACTCGCTAAATCACAACCCCAGCATCACATCATCAACCACCTAGCTTCCCATTCCATCCACAAAAAGTTCCCAATAAACGAAATCAAAAAGCCGCTATCTTCACCTACATCTCCTCATATCTATTCAATATATCCCCATCCACCCATTTTATCTTCCGTGTTCCCATCGCCATTCCCTATCACCACCTCATCGCCAAGACTCTGCCAAGGCCCATCCCTCCCCGTGTCTAAATCCCATGTTCCTATTGGTCAATATCGCCTCTACAACAGCTCAATATCACCACGAACCTCAATTGTCTTCGCCGCCAAGAAAGCCAAGAGTTCATAATTATGAAAACGTCAGGGACGGAGAAAACACGAGGGAGCAGCCAGCTTCACGTGCTTAAAGGTAGCTAGCGGACAAAAAATGCTAGCGATCGACATTTATAAATCAGCAATTGATGAGCTTATCGGTTTGGGTTGACATTTCGAGGGTGTCATTTATGATCATGAAGTTCCCTGGGCTTAATGACGTTTGATCGACGCGGGATGGCAAACCTCAGGAACTTTCTATGCACGGAAGACTTCATGTGGAAGATCTGATAAGAGACCACAACGAAAACGGACTCCAATATCGTAGAAGACAGCTTATTAAGGAATGAAATAATGTGGGATACTATTGGGGGTAAATATGGGATAGACCAGACAAGTTCGGTGACCTATTCGGGATATAAGACGGGGTATCCGATGTTGTTTAACCACACTTGGGAGGTATCATAGACATTCACTAATATTTAGTTTCACTGACAAAAAGATTAGGTTACATATTATCGCATAAAGCATTAAGAGCACTAAAATGGCATTATTTCCTCTTCTTCCCTTGAATATATCCTTCTCCAGAGTCCCTTCGATCTAACGTACTTGCTCCCGCCTCCATGACCTTCCACGTCCCATCCGCCCGCCATACTCCTGGCCTGGTATAATCTAATGCATCGCTTCCCTCAACATACGCAAACCTGAAATACTCATCTGCATGCTTCCTAATATCCCTTTCCCATGTAAACTCCGTCTTCGAGTCAACCCCACCATCAAAGAACGTTCTAAATCTCTCCACATCATTCACAAGGACCGATAGCCCTTCGTAGATGAGAGCAGGGGGATCCTCCCATTTAAAAGTTATGGCAGAAGTGTTCAAAAATGAGCCGTTGGGAGTGGTCAAATTTGTGATAATGGGCTCGAGAATCGAGGGCAAAAGCGATCCCTTTTGTGCATCGCCTTGAAGAGCGGTTGAAGTTTGAATGACCGAGTCAAAACCCCAGCGGGCAATACCATTGAGGAACAATCCAACGAGAAAGCCTTGGTACAAAAGAGATGGTCGAGTTTGCATACTAGTGCCAGGAAGAAGGAGAATGCCGATGATGTAGTGATGCATACGGAGGTTAAGATCAGGAAGGACAAGAAGAAGGATGATTCCCGCAATGAACAAACCGTAAAGTCGGAGATATTTCACCAATCTTCCCTCAGTCCGGAAACAATAAATCTGACCAGCAGCAATGGCTACCAAGATAATAACTATAATCGTCAACGCTGCTATGGCTCCTGGTTGCTGTTTAATATCATGAGCACTCAGTCTCTGAATTGGAATCCAATTCAAAGTATAGTTTTCTAACGATCCTACCCAACATCCACCAAGCCACAATATGGTCTTTTCAAATTGGGCACTCAAGCCTTTCAGGGTCCTCCGGACACCCATGCGATCAAAGAAGACCCAGCCAATAAACATTGCCGGGAGAAACTTGCCAGCAAGTTGGGACACAAGGTCGGCGATCGAATAGTGGCGGGGTGGATCCGAGGCTGCACCAATGTGCCAATATAGGCCAACAAATATAGGGAAGAAGAACCCATGAGGTGAGTCGGTCAGGAGAGAAATGGCAATAGAATAAGCCAGTGAGACACCTAGAAGACTCCAGCGTAAGTCTTTGGCGGAACACTCAATATCCAGAAACTCAAATGACAGCGGAAACTCCGAAGGAAATCCCACCGACGAAATTTCGTTCCGCTTGGACCCCACATAGTTATCCCGAGAGCCCACCAACTTGACAACTCCGCATCCTCCCTTCTTATCCTGGATCACACCAGCATGTAAAGCCGCACCGCAGATAAACGAATCTCCTCGATATACCGTCTCGTTTGTTGCATCATTCGGCCCACCGACAACCAACGACTCATAGACAATCTCCTGCTCACCCACAGCCCGCGGATTCAGTACATGGTAACTAGCACAATTCGCCGGACACCTAAACGCAAACCCGCTACCGTTGAAAGGTCGGCATTCCGCACCATTCAGGCCACAACCATTTCCCCGGGCCCAGTAGGAGACACCACACGAGATTGCTTGCGGGTCACCCCACCCATCGATATCTGTAGAAAAGGTTTCCTGTCGTTTCAGCAAAGCAAAGGTAAGGGCCCAGGCGAACAAGATGCCCCAGTAAGCGATTTTCTGATGTTTCCGGTGTGGTATTAGCTTATTGCGGACATGGAGAGGGAATTCTTGAATTGTTGGGAAAAGCGGTGAGATTTTGTAGGGCTGGGGATTCACCGGGCCGTTCGACCAGCGAACAGCGGCAGTCCATAGACTAAATAGAGGGAAAGGAAGCCAGTTGGGCTTCCTTGGGTGTTGAGGATAGGTGGGAGTTTCCGTAGAGATCTCTATGGTATTAGGGTCCTGATCGGAATCGGAGACACCTAGTGGTGTGGGTGAGGGCGGTTTAGACGTAGAGGAATCCGGGATTGGGTTATCGGGGTGCTCAGAATGGGCTGATAGGCCGGGTGGACTAAGGTAGGAAGACATGAGGGGTTCTTGTTCGTCGTTGGCATATGGACGCATAACAACTTATGAATAGTAAACAAGATAGGAAAAGAACGTTTCGAATAGAAAAACAAGACAATAAATAGCAAATCCAATATATGAGACCAGATATTTTCCGGTATAAGTCAAAGTGGGGATATGTGGAATAAAGCCGCACATATATGAATATAAAACATTAGTTGAACTCTTAAAAAATCGATATTCAAGATTGTCTCACAACGATACACAAACTCTAGATAATGTACAAAGCGCCTTGGTGAATCTCAGCCTCGTTTGCGGCGAGTATCCGTACTGCGGCCGCACAATTTGATTTTGCTTGTTGCCCATAAATCGGCAACCCGGCCGCTGTCAGACGCTGGTCAAGCCCGTCCGGGATCAACTGAAATTAAGTTTGAGGGTTAAGGTGTTGGGCAGGATTGACAAGTGGACAGACACAAGCAGGGTGGAGATGCTAGTTGTGCAAGGACAGGTTAGGATCAAGAGAGTTTGCGGGGATCCGACGGTTTCCGATCACGTGCAATACCAGTTCGAGGGTTGTTTATTTTTGTAACCCTAGTTCATGGAAAAGAAGGAAAACTTAGCAATCAATGTTAAGAATATCAAAAATGATAGTTTAGACATAGACTTTGTGAGCGGGTAGTTGCATCCAATATCCCATCAGTGTCTTGTTGGCTATCACCAGTTCGACGCATCCACTTACTAGTATCAACATTATCTTCATAATACGCTGTGTCGCACAGGTTTGTCTCCCCGCCGATCATCCCAAATACCACACCCCACTAACAATGCACATCCAGCCCCCGCCATGTCTGAACACATCCAACCCGCCTCCTCCGCGGCCCCCATGTTTAAGATCCTCTCCCCTCCTGCCGGCCCTGCCGCCGTGCAATCCGCCGCCCGCCTTGGCCTCCTCTCCCTGCCCAACCGGCCCGCTCTCCCCACGCCAAACTACCTCGCGGTGACGTCCCGGGGAACTATCCCTCATGTCACACCTGACAACATTGCACTGCGCACGCACGTTCCCGGTGCCTTCATGGCCCTTGAAGACTGTAAGTTTCCATGCTGACCTTTAATGGTCGCTTTGTTTACTAACCTCAATTAGTTATCGAGCGCAGCGAGCCTCCAATTTACAAGGTTCCAGATTCACCCGATGGTGCTCTGCGTAGTTTCACTGCCCTGCCAAACCACCTCATCTCCCTCTTAGCCGCACGCCGTGTCCCACAAGTTGCCGCGAAAACTGGAAACACGGATAAGGGTGTCTCGGTGTTCACATCCACGGGATTTGCCACCGAGTCGGCCACTGACTACCCCCATCACATTGCTAAGCTCCGCCCGGACATCGCCGTCCCCTTGGTGGACCTTACGCCGACTGGCAACACACCGTCTTCAATGAAGCGGATGCGGAAAATGGCTGGGCGTACGGAGAGGTGGTTAGATATCTGTCTGGAGACAATGAAGAAGGATGAAGGGGTGAACAAATCAGCGGTGTTTGCGCCGGTGTTGCCGATCCCGGCCGAGTTGCAGTGGGACTATTTGGAGAGATTAACAGAGTTGACTAATGAGCTAAGTGGCTTGGCGATCTATGATGATGCCTTGATAAAGACCCTGGAGGATGACAGATACAAGCCACTGTTAAATCTTCCCCGCATAGCTCTGACTACGCCCAAGTCACCTCACGATATCCTGGATGAGATCTCCCGAGGTGTTGACATCGTCACCCCGGCATTTATCAATCTGACATCGGATGCTGGTATTGCCTTCACATTCTCCTTTCCAGGCTCAGTCTCTGAAGAAGTCCCCGAAGCCCCCTTGGCCTGTGGAGCTAACCTCTGGGACCCTGAAAACGCTCAACAAGTCCTTCCTATCCTTGAAGGCTGCTCCTGCTACGCTTGTACCAAGCATCACCGCGCTTACATTCACCACCTTCTCAACGCTAAGGAAATGTTCGGTTGGACCCTTCTCCAAATCCACAATTTCCACGTATTCAACAAGTTCATGGATGGTGTGAGGGCTGCCGTCAAGGCTGGTGAGTTCCGGGAGAGAGTGGAAGTGTTTAAGGCGACGTGGGTCCCGGAGTTGCCGGCGGGGACAGGGTCGAGACCTAGAGCAAGGGGATATCATTTCAAGTCGGAGGCGCACCAAGTGAAGAAGAATAAGGCGCCCTGGGTGGGCTTTGGGGATAGTGGGGCTGAGGAGAGGACTGTGAAAAAGCCAAAGGTGTCGGAGGAGCCTGTAGTCTCTGAGGTCTTGAATGCTTGAGACTGGGAGTGAAGTAAGCAATCAATAAGAATACGAACCAGTAAGTATGAGTATATAAACGGTGGTGGTGACTTTGTTTTTCAAAAAGAGTTCATACATGGAGAGGTAACTGGTAAATAAAACTAGAATTATGTGTTATTAAATCACTAGCCAAACGCGATGGTATCTCATAGAATCAGAATTAATCATCTCCTCCCCCTAACGACCCTGCGATATAGACGGAGACTCCGCCGTCATCACGCTCTCTTGGGACATACCCGGCTTTCTCGGCGTCATCAAAATCTTCATTGTATTCCTCATCAATTCTGGAACCCCATATAGCCCTTTCTTGTCCATATATCTCAGCACCGTGACCCTATAATCCTGAAATCCCATTTCAACCCCGCCCTGGGACTCCAATTTTGCCAAGCTTTGCGCCGTCACTGGTCCTGCATGCCGTCTAGCGATATCCTCGCCTTCTTCCTGGACCTTTCTATTCTCTATTTCCCGGAACGCTGCAATGGATATCCCTGATAACGCAGGAGACAATGAGAGGCCAAAGGCCATGGCCACGCCGTACGTGGAGTCAAGACTCTTGATGTAATCATCGAGACTGCGAACAACCTCCTGGTTTATTAGACAACCCTGGGCATTTGCGTCGCCGCGGGAAAACCCCCGGAGTCTCCAGAGACAGTTCACTAGGTCCATAAGATACCCGTTGAACAGATTGACGTAGGACTTATCGTACGACGAGGAGTCAACAAGGACTGTGGTGTCTTTGTGTAATAACACGGCGAGTTCCAGTGCTTTTTTGTAAACGCAGAGTATGGAGCAGAGACGGGCTAGGATTGCGGGAGATTGGGAGAGCATTAGGGTGTAGATTAGCCGGGTATCAGGGAGGGTGATTCGGATGTGTTCTTTGAGTCCAGATATCGCACAGCATGCAGATGTCTGCTCGAAGAAATCAAGAATGAGAAGAGCCGTAGCAGTTGATTTGGACGGTGGTGATCCTTCGGCAATAGTCGAGGCTAGGAGATTCCCATGAGATATAAGCGAGGCAATCGAATTTGCAGAAGAAGCCTTGGGCTTGTTCGACAGGAAAAGCGCCCCCCAATTACGGACAAGGGCTGTGTAGAAACCTAGCAAAGCCTTCTGAGAATCCGTCGGGTCCGTCGACGCTGAAATGACCTTTGCCTCAACTGGCTGTATAATCTCAGGATAAACCGTCTGCCATTGCATCAAAGGCAAATATGCCAAAATACGCAATAGAACATCACGTGAATTCACCCCATTCCAACTCCCCACAAAGCCCTTGAGAAATGCAAGGACTGCCGGAGGAAAGTGCTTTGTCGACCGCATGTATTCATGTAACACCGACAACATATCCTCCAGTAATGCAGAATCTTCCGGATCGTCAGCGATGTCTTGGGCAAGGGACTGTAGCCAGGCGGTAATCCGAGCAAATGCGCGGGCCGATGGTCGTAGGAAAAGAAGCTTTTGGAGTAAAGGTGAAGATACAATGGCGATTAGTTGATCGGGGAGAGTGATTTTCTCGAGGGTGTTGACAAAGTGGGTAGCAGATAATATTTCCTCGATAGTTACAGAGGTCTAGGGGTTGTTAGAATAGGAAAGGTTGGATGGTAGCGCGAATTAAGGATCTTACTTCGGTGGCATGCGAGGTGTGGATGCGCGGGATGGCAGATTTACTGTGAGTAAAGACTCGATAAGACCTGAAGCCACTAAGCGGCTGGGTAAGATCGGACGATTCTAAATTGCGCGAGTGCTCGGCTTGTATCTCATCAAGATGTGTACGCCATGTGGGATCCGGATGTTTAAAGGCTGATGCGCGGCCCCGAATAGCCTCGCCGACAATAATCTCGGGATAGTAGTCTTTGTATACTCTCAACAAACCAATAATCGCCGGATCTGAACCTTGTCTCATTGACAGGTCCATTCTATATCTCATTAGTAAGCATCTCCTTACGTCCTCCTGTTATTATATCAACTCACAAATACTGAATCCGAAACGGTCTCACGTGTTTCCGCCGTGTCACCAGCGCTAACAAATGACATATCGGTCCTCTAATCCCCCCCGTATCCACCAACCCAAACAACACCCCATAGACCCTCCCCAACACGTCTGTCTCCTCAATCAAATGCTGCACCATGATCAGCCACTTCACCAACACCGCCTGCACAGCCATTGGCATTTTCCCCGCGCCATGTCCCAACCCCGCAACAACCCTGACCACCAACGCCGTCGGCACCGCACCCACCGGATACAGATTGCGCGCAAGGGTTGCAAGGGACGCTTGGTCGAGATGGCTCGGACTAGTGATGAGGGTGATTAGGGAGGTTAAGTGAGCCGCGGTGAGGCCACGGGAGTAGGCGAGACTGGCGATGTCATCAACGAGTGGGCGGAGTGGGGCGTTGCGTTGCCGTGGGGGGATTTTAGAAGCTTGTTGGAGTTAGTTGATGTTTATGAGTAAACATGGAAGAAGGTGGCAGACCTTGAATGACATCTTGGATGAGGTCGGTAAGTTCCGTCTCGATGGCGTCGATGGACGCCATCTTCGGTTTATTTGGAGGGATTAAATTTTAATTGCGAAAGTTTTTGTCATAGAAATCTATGAAAGAAATTCAGAACGGCTAGAAAAAAAATACGCCAAAAAAATACAATTTCTTCCTTTGATTTCTAAGTGAAATCGATCTCATAACGTCGTGATGTTGTCTTTCACAGCATCTCAAGCGCGTAAAGCATCTTCGGATTACCACAGGGTTTGTGCCAATTATAGTAGCTAAGCTAGTGTCAAGATCAACACTTGATAGTTGTGCAAATATTGGTACGTGTTTGTGTGAAAATATACACCATCTGGCCAAGAAATATTTAACCCTAACAGTTATATGGCCTTAAATACATCTAATTCTGCTATAATATTCTCACAACTAGAACACATGTTACAAACTCATTCGCCTTATTTAAACTAGTGCCACTATACATCCTCCCTTCTTAACAAATCCCAACCCAATATTACAAAGTTCTTGTCATACTACCATCCCACCAACCTACCACCGTTACCCCAGCTGTAGCACAGCGCTGCCGAGTCCGCTATCTGCTCTATCTCATGCCAATCAAATCAACCCAAGAACCTCGGAAGCGAACTTCGAGGATCCCCCACATATATGCGACTGTAACAGCCTCACATTCATCAGGCTGGCGCTAAGGTGGACAGCCAATGGCCTCTCTAAGTTTGTGTATCAGAAGTTCCGACTTGTGCTGGCTCTCGACATTTTTAATGTTGTACAAAGCTCCATCTCGGAGTTGGTGCTGATATTTCAAGGACTAGAGACGGCCAACACAGCCTTTAAACCTTGCGTCAGCCCGCAGTTTATTACCCCTCTCATATCCAGTCACAAGACATATGCAATAGGGCTATGTATCCAACTCTGAAATTCTTGCACTGGTAGCCAACTATCCATTCTTAGTTTCTCCGATATATTCCAGCTTGACGTCACCAGGCCGACAACTGTACTGACAATAGGCTCACTGGCGCTGGTTACACGGGATAATGGTGGCGTCGTTAGTCGGACCTGATTGGGTAGGAGCCATGACGTGGAAGGTACCGTGTATTTCTTAAAGTGGACTTAGCATCTATACAAGGGAAGGCATCTGACTATAGGAATGTCTTCGTCCGAAAGGTAGCGTACTTTCCTTGTTAAGTACCAACCACCTGATGAGCTGACAATGACTAAGCAAGTACATGTTCCCCAGTAAAACTGTCAGATCATAAGCATCTAAGGCAAGTTATCTTAGCTACCTTAGTTACCTTAGTTATTTTCCCAAATGCATGTAAACTACAACGTGGCCTGATATTTGGCAGCTACATTTAATCGTAGAATAAAAAAGAACCTCACGGTGGTCACCCATTCATATAGCCCGTTGCCTCATGACAAGTCACAATTCGGCCCCGCTTACCTTCGCCACCAGGATCGTGGCAAAACAAATTGTCCAAAGAGGGAAGGGGACCCTCTGAAAGCAGCGGTCAGATATTTTAGGAAGGCGCGGTATCGTTTGCAGTGGGTAATAGGCAATTGCTGAGTTAGGGAGGAGCGGGAAGTATCACATTAGGAAACATTGGACCGAGATATCTTCGTATTGATTCGGGGAGTGGATAGATAGTGATGGATGATTTAGAATCGCACCAGTAGATACACTTATCTAGACGAGGCGGCCGCGCTCGCAGCTTCCCTGATAATCTGCAATTTTCCTGCATGAAACTTGCAGTAAACCTATCCACATCCTGGATCCCTTGGATACTTAGTGGATGTTGTGTAACTTGACGTGGACCCACTTTTGAGTTTAGGCCCGGAGCTATTGAATGAGAAGGAGTGGGATTGTTCGTGGATCTGGCCGAGGAGGGCGGAGCAGAGGTAGGCAGTGGTAGAATGCGTGATATCAGGCAAAGAAAAGGGTGAGCTTTTAGTGTGATATCTGGGAAGGGGGGATTTTTGAGGGGGGGCGAGCATGCAAGTCAGAAGGGTGAGATAGCCTAACTCGTGTTAGTGGGCTGTATGTCCGATAATCTGACATGGCTACTTGCCCGACAACCATAATTAACATCTACAGAAACTATACAATCGTCCCGTCCGTCGTACAAGACCCCGATTTTATTTGCAGCATCATAGTATTACCCTCAACCCCTCAAAATTCACTCAATAACCTGATGCCTATATGTAAAATTATTCCCCCTCTGCCAACACCGTCTTGTCGCATTGACCCACGCCCTATTCATACAAGGGCTACGATCGCCAGCTGCATGGCTCCTTCGAAGAAAATCGGTCGGCCAGGTATCTCCCAGATGCGCATCATGCGTACTTGTGGCCCGGCTAAGGAGTTATCTACATGCCAAGTACAAATGAAGATGCCTGAGATTTCCAGACCGGGCAACGGATTATGTTTCTACATGAAATAATCTCATAGTGTTTTCAATGGAAATGACCCTGGTTATCTTGGTATACAATGAGTGATGTACCACCGCAATGTTTGCTTGCTGCATGTACCTAAAAAGATATGGAATCCCAATATATTGCCAGAACATCATGGGTACCCAAATCATATGACTTAACAAGCCACCCCTCCCCCCCCAGACCCAAACTGCTCCCTAGTGGGATCTTTGGATCGTAGGCTTTAGCCTTGTGTACCCCGAGATGACAAAACTCTGCATACGCTTGTCGTCGACGCGGTTTCGCAAAGATAGCATGTGGCGTGGTTGCTGAGTTGGTACAAAGATTACTAAGAATAATAGGGGGCCGAGACCTCGGGTAGGCTAGCAATATGGTGTATGTACGAAGGAGGTTTGTATTGCGAGTCAGATAAAAAGGAATTAGGCGAGTTTGGGTGTGTTTTCTTCTGCTTGCGAGATATGTCGTCATTTGAGAGAATTTGTGGGCTCCGATACGGCCTAATTATAGGACCTAATATCGGCAATGCTGGGTGACTTCATATATGCAGTTGGGCGGTCAGTTATACATATATAGATATACTAAATCATTTACTGGCCAATTGTATATCAGCACTGATTGTCCTGCAATATAGAGTTTAGTCAATATAAAAAACCCAAATTTGCATATGGACTCTTTCATGCCTTTACCCATCCCGTCTCTTACAGCCCGTCCGACAAATACTGTACTTGCCCAAATACAATATTCTCCCTCACATCAGATCGCCTCTACAATCCCAATCAAGTGGCATCCACTGCCAACTCCACCCATCTCCCCCCACTGCAATCCATCCAAATCCGCCAAAGTAAGTTCGAAAACTCATCGTCACCATCCCACCATCCCACCATTTCACCCCGCCATCCTGCCCCCTAGCCCGTGTCTCTTCTTCTTCTTGTTCATCCATTCTGATTTCTGGGATCTGGTTTCCCAAGTCCCACGACATAGGAGAAGTGTGGGTTGTTACTGGGGGGGGGGGGGGGGAGAGAAATACTGTCTAACAAAGGCACAATGCACAACCAAGGGCCGGTGCCAGCGATTCGGTGTCTACAGTCGGGGGGATGGGTGTAGGGGCCATGTCATTTTGCTGTAGTTGCATGTGTATTTATGACTGGCGCATTGCGTTGTTCAATTGCTGTTAGAGCAACAGGTCGCCTATAAGCTGTGCCTTTGTCTTGGGCCAATCCAATTTGATTATCGAAGCAGGTTTGCTAACTAGCGACAGTTGGTGACCATTGAGGCAACTTATTGTGTATTAAACGAGGTTGATTTGTCCCTCCATCGCCACGACTATTATTACTTTACTTGCTAGGAGAGATGCTAGAAATTCAAAGCTTGTCTGTGGCCAATATACAATAATTAGTTCCCCTCCTTCGTCCCAGATCCATCCAAGTGTCGTTCCTGCTGCCCTACGCGCCTTCTTGATTATTTAGGAATTATTGGGGAATTATCCCTCGATTAGTTGCTGTTCTTTCTGCACCCTTCATTTGCTTTCTCCTGCCTCTTTTGCCAAGTACAATCAGTCACGAGGAGCACGACGAAGAGAGGCAAGAAGACTCGCAAGGCAACTACTTCAACTACTAAGTACAATTAGTGGAACCAAAAAAAATACTACCTGCCACTATCCTCTGTAGCCAGCAGTTACTTACCACTTGCTGCTGGGGTTGCCCAAGCTACCCCTGTCACGCGACTCACAGAAGCTCCTCGATAGGCTCTTCCCTCCGAAAATTTAGCGGCTTCCTGCCCTGGACAGCTGCCAGCCGTGCGCTGTGCAGCACCTGCCGCCTGTGAGCCCACCTTCTACAGTTGCAGTTCCTTCTGTTTTCTTCATCTAATTGCTACACAACAACGACAGCGAAGCCCCAACCTCACTTCATCAATTCTTCCCGTCTTCAAGCAGGTTTAGTCTTGACTCGGCGGGCCATACCGGGGATTTATTCTCCGCCGCCATTCTGGATTTGTTGTTTCCTTTTATTGAGACTGTCTGTCTTTTCAACTGCCGCTTTGAAGTGGACTGGCTGTGTCGATCTTGGCGCCGGCTCGCTCTCACTCACTGCGCTTAGCTGCCATCACTTGACTTGCACATAATCAACTACCCTACGCTGTGCACTATACACCCCCCACCCCCCCTCCAACTAACCCTCCACCCCATCTCCATCACCACTACCCTCCACCTCCACCCCATTGCATCACCCGGCGCATAACGGCGCCTTCTCCTCGCCCACAATGGCCGAAGACGAAGAGATGACCGATGCCCCCTCCGCCTTTACCCCCGCCACCACCACCACGCCGGCCCCCGCCCTCTCTGCTTCCATCTCCGCCACCCCGTCTAACCCTGCTGCCTTCCCTACTCCCCCTTCTGCTACCCTCCTCTATGATGCCCGTCCGGCCATCCCCTTGTCTAACATCCTCCGCGATGATGGCCTCATTATTCTGCTGACGCCCGTCGCCGTCCACCCCGACGGCAACTCTACGCGCAGCAGTGACCCCTTTGAGCCCCTCGGCCGTGCCCTTGTTGAACGCCATCCGTATGTCCGGCACGTTCCGTACACTAAGACCGGCGGCATTACCCAGGTGCACACGGCCTTCATCCAGCGGGCCGCCGCCGTCATCTTCGTGGCTACGGGCCTCCCTGCCAACGAGAACGAGCCGTCGCAACTGGAGTATCTTGACATCGTTCGGATCCTCTGTGTCGAGCGTCCGCTGATCACTGTTGCCTGCTTTACTTTTGACTCAAGTGACTTCGCCCCGTTGCGCTTGCCGACTTTGGTTCATGCACGCGGGTACATGCCAGCGGATCTCGAGGACGTTGCGCGCCTTTTGTTCACTGTTCATCCGCAGACAACATGGCGTGACACAGCGTCCCCTTCGTACCGGCCATCCCTGATGGCCTCAGTGCAGCCGGCGCAGGAGGTCCGCGAGCAGCAACAGCAAGCGTTGGCTGTCCAGGCTAGAGTCGGTGGGGCTCCAATGGTAGCTACATCTCATGACACTGCGTCGCCGTCGTCCGCTAGAGTCTACACGGTGCCAGAACCATGGGATCTGGCTTCCGGGGAGATTCACCCGATCGGCGCGCTGTGGGAAATGTGCATGCCGCAAAAGTTCACGCCGGAGCTCTCGAGGCTTAACATGATCTTGCGGAGACCGGGGTACGCTACGCATTATATAACGCGTAATGAAGTGGGTTCCATCATTGGGTTCTGCGCTACCTTTGTCAATTACCTTACGCACGTGACCGAGGACTTTGCTGGGTGTATTGCCGTCGTCATGGTGCATCCTGACTATCGTCGCCAGGGCATCGGTACGATGTTGTACCAGCACGCATACTCCGTGTTGTTTAACAACCCGCAGTTAGTGCGCATCCAGCTGGGTTCGACTTTCCCCCGCTTGCTCTATGGCCTTCCGGTTGATTTCCCTCCTGAGGTTCATAGCTTCTTCCGCAAGTTTGACTGGGAAATGGACATGGGCGATCCCGGCCGGGGCCTCGAGGTCACCGATTGGCTGCTGGACTTTAAAGATCTCCCCGGGAACGAGTTGTCGTCTGCTGGCTTGACATTCCGTACGTGTGAATCGCAGGAGATATTTGTTCAGGTATTAGCTCTGGTGGAGAGTGTCTCGATGAAGCGGGACTACCACGGTTGGTACGAGCAGTATGCGGCGTCGGCCGCAGCGCTAGAGAACATTGTTGTCGGCATGGAGGGATCAACGGTCGTTACTGTTGGCCTGTTGTACCATCCCAGTGTCCGCACCCAATCTGAAGTTGACCTGCCATGGGCCCATTCCATTGGCGAGGATGTCGGAGGCTTAACTTGCATCTGTATTAAGGGTACGTTTTCAGTCTGACATCGTGCCATGTTAACCCCTGCCCAAAGAATAATGGGACTAACCCACAATCATAGAACCCGATGGCAACGCAGTCGTCCGACCCGACGCCATAATGATCCGCCTTCTCGACAAATGCGTCCGTGTCCTCCGCGACCGCGGCAAACGCCGCCTCTTCATCGACGCTGCCCGCGGCGGCGAGCAAGGCTTCCTCTCCCTCGGTACGTCTCTTCCCCCCCCTTCCTTTTCATTCCCAACCCCAATCCCAACAACTAACACTCAAACTCCCCTGCGTTTTCTAGGCTTCCGCAAATGGGCCAGTTACTTTGAATGCTACAAGGACATCCGGCCCCGCGCGGCCCCTGCGGGTGCCCCGTCAGCGTCGGCTGCTGCGTCAGCATCGGCTGCTGCATCGACGGCGGAGACTCCAGTGGCGGCAGTTACGGCGGTTGCGACGACGGCAGTGCAGAAGATTGCGGGGTTGGCGGCGCAGGCGCAGTTACCGGGAGGTCCATAGTTGGTGGTGACAAGATCGGTTGATTATGAGGATGAATGGAGTTTGGAGTTGTGATTGTATGTATTGAGTTTCTTTCCTTGTGGAGTTTTTTTTTCTTTTTCTTCCTGTTTGTATCTTGCTTGTGTCGCGGTGGTGATATTATGTGTATTGTCCATATTCTATATTGGGTGGTAGTTTGTTTGTCTGGGCGGGGTTCGGCGGCTGGCCGCTGGCGGTTGTTTTATTATATTGGCTCTTATAACGTGATGATGCATGTACACTCATTCATTCATTCATACTTTCATATATACCTGCATGCCCTTCACATAACGGCTTCACCATCATTCATTTGCTTAGTCATGTCCTGATCAAAATGACATATAACAAAATTGCATTACAAAACGATATCAAAATAATAAATACGGACCAGTCTACCACTATCAACGAGCTGAATCCGCAACCCAAGAAATCAAAAATAAAAATCAGAACATAGAAAAGCATAACAACCAAGTCCATCCAATCAAATCAACTCATCGGCCAGTCAAGTAGCCAATCATCATCATAATCTCCTCTAATCTATCAACAACGCAACAAAAACCCGGAATATCAAAAAAAGATAAATATGTAGTCCTATATAACATCATCATCCCCCTCCCTCCGCTTCTCTCCACACCAACTAACTGGCCGCCAGTAATGCATCTACCGATCCGTCGGCAGGAACGACTGGGGATCACGGATACTACCACCAGCATCGTCAAGACCGGCAACTGGTCTGTTGTACGAGAACCCGTCGAATTGCTTCTGCGCAGTTTGCGAAAGGGCCGAGTCGTCTACGTAGGAATCTTGGGGGTTTTCGCGGGTGAATTCAACATCAAAGTTGGAAGTGTCGAGGGCGTCGATCTAGTAAGAAGTCAGTATAGTGCTACTTTTATGGTAACGTCAAGAGGCCCGGAGGGGCGGAATAATACTTACAACACGGGGCTTGAAGGTCGGCTCGTACTTGCGCTGAAGCAACTTGCGCCAGTCAATAGCATGGAAGAACGGATGCGACTTGATCTCCGCTGACCCCCGGGCACCCAAGCGCTCATCGGGGTTCCGGTTCAACAGCTTGGTCAGCAAATCCTTAGCCGCTGGCGGCACAATATCCGAACTGGGGAAATGCAGAGGCTCCGAGAGAATCTTGCGGTACATCTCATTGGTAGTCTCGTCGTAAAATGGCGGCAGACCCGTCAACATTTCGTACAAAAGGACACCGAGCGTCCACCAATCGACTGTCTTGTTATAACCCTTGCCAAGTAGGAGCTCGGGTGCCAGATACTCGGGGGTTCCGCAGAAGGTGTTGGTACGGTCTTCATCCTTCATTTCGAGCTTGCAGAGACCAAAGTCGCAAAGGGCAATGTGACCCTGGTAATCGAGCAGGATGTTTTCGGGCTTGAGATCGCGGTAGATGACATTGAAGCCGTGAAGGCACTCAAGAGCGCATAGAAGCTCGGCAGTGTAGAAACGGGCACGGTTAATGTCGAAACGGCCTTCTTGGGTGAGATGGTGGAACAGCTCACCACCGTTGACGAACGCCAAGACAAAGTACAGTTTCTCAGGCGACTGGAAGGTGAATTTGAGTGGGATGATGAAGGGGTTGTTGATCTGCGCAAGAACTGAACGCTCGGCGAGAGTATGCGCGACCTCGGAACGGGAGATAATCTTGGCCTTCCGGATAGTTTTGAGGGCATAGATACGGTTGGTATCCTTCTTGCGAACCTGCATAACCTTACCAAAAGAACCCTTACCAACAACCTTGAGCAAGTCAAAGTCATCAATGCTCAGCTTGGAAGTCTGGTTCTCGACGAACCGAACGCCAATCTGCAGCTTACCGGTACCGTGCTGGATATCCACCCAGTTGACACCACCAAAGCCCTTGCCATCGTTCTTGTTGACACCCGCCTCCAGAGACTCGAAAAGAGGGTTCAACCGGACGGCACCCAAGAAGATATCGTCGTCGCGGCCAGTACCGGGCTTGCTGTTGGGGTTACGCACAAACAGGTGCACAGTGAGCTCACCAACACGCGACACATCGAACTTGTACTGGGTGTTGCTGCCAGCCCACAGAGGGTTTTCGGGCGAGCCATCGACAGAGCTGACGAAAACCTGGACCTTCTCGAAATCGACTAGGGCGTACGGCATGTACTTGCCCGAAACACGACCGTGGTTGGTGGGGAGGCCCTTGAAGCCACGGCCGGAGCTGGAGGGGCGGTCGGTAGCCAGGGAGCCGGAAGAGGGAGTGTTGCGAACGGAGCCAGAACCGCTTGTGGAGCCAGCAGCGGAATGTTGTGAAAAGACATGCTGGTACTGCTCGGGGAGCGACAAGCCACGGGCTTCGTGGAGAGTGATGATGAGAATACCGGGCTTCTTGGTGACGGGGGCCTGAGTAAGAGCTTCTTCGGAAGCACCTGTATCAGAAAAAAATATAAATGGTTAGTTGCTTGGTGGGGATTGGAGGCGCCGGAAAAAGGAGGCGGTGCAATTATTAGTGACATAGATGCATGGAAATGAGGTGTACGCATCTTAGCTACCCACAATGTATACTATACATATCTTGTTTTGATTACAACTTACCAGAATCAGTGCTGGGCTCATCGGCCTTCTCATCGTGAACCGACGAGCTAGACTTGGAGAAGCCAAGGTGGGTATCCTTGAGCTCTATACGAGGTAATAGGTTAGCAAATCAGGCTATGTCATGGTGGCGCAGAGTAAGCTATCTGCAGCTAGCGCAGCAGCTCAGATAGTAATCCTCGATAACAAGAGGGGGGAAAATGGCGCTCCCAAAAAGCCAGCCGGTGCTGAGACTCCCAAGTCTGAATTTCAGAAACTGGGACATCGGCCTGCAAGCATTCGCGCGCCTACAGAGCGCCCGACGCCCAGAATCCAAATCTTGAAATTGGGTTGCGGGATTCGGCAGCAATTATCAGCCGGCTCGAAGTATGCAATGCAATGCATTTAGCCATTTCAGCCGCAGCATCGTGAATACTGAATACAATGGCAACAGCAACAGCAACAGCAACGGCGGGGAACATCAGGGGCTTAGCCATTCCTCGCGCACACGGAATAACCACGGCAGCCAACTAGCTGGTGGTGTCGGGCATATACCAGTGCAAAGGGAAGATGAGGGGTATAAGGAACGGCGTACTCTTGGTAAGCTTCCAGGTCGACATGTTGGCGGAGAGAGTGGTCGTGAGGCCGGCAACGAAGCTTGAAGCTAACGGAGGGATGAAAGGAGCTGGATGTCGAGACGGTGCGTATATATGCGAATAATTCCGAACAACGGGAAATCAAGAAAATAGGTTAAGAGGAGTGGGGGGGGGAAATATAGAGAGTAATGTAACTAAGGGATGACGGCGACGATTCCAACGGGCGATCCGGCGACGAGTTGAAGGCGTTATAGGTGGAATATTTGGAGATGTTGAAGAATAACAGAAGAAGAAAGTAAATATGGAAAGTGAAATTCGTGGAATCGCGTGAATGAGAGCGGGACTAGTTTCTTGAGACTGAGGGAGAGAATTGCGCCGAGTTCCAGCTAGTGACGGGGGTGGCCAGCAGCGTTGAGGGGCGTGAGTACGGGGTAGTAGACGAGATGAAGCAGTGGGAGGTTCCGGCCACGGCGGGGGGTTGATGATGGTATTTGCGACGGGATAAGGAGTTGGAATCGACAGGAAATCCAAGAGGGAGAATTGCTTTAGGAAGAGAATAAGAAAAAAGAAGCTCAAGATGTAAAATCCCAAGAGAGAAGGCTGGAAATATGACACACGCAGCTTCCTGCTACAACAGAAAAGCAGACACCTATAGACGACCAGATGCCCAATATAGAAGTCGCTCCCCAAGACCCGACCCCTCTGGACATTACAGCGCCCTACAGTATCCTACAGCGTCCTACAGTGCCCTCACAGCGCCCTACAGCGCCAAGGTTCACAATCCCCAGCAGCTAACCCCGCTATATTCCAGGCCTGACCCTCCTGTAAACCTACAATCCCGCCTATAACTTCTCTCCCATTGCCGCCACCTCTTCGCTACCTTCCCATTCTACCCTCCAACAAATCTGCGACTGCCCCCCGCCAACCACCCTCCTCAGCACACGCTCTCCTCTGCACCCACCTACCTCAAGCCAGGAACCCAAGGACTACCGCGTGCCAGCGCAAGACATGAGTGGATCGGGCACGGTTTCATTCGACAATTGCAGTTTAATGGGGAGGGTGCAGGTACCCAGAGAAGCCGGCGGCGGGTCCAGCGGAGCTGATGGTTCTGATTGGCTAAAATGGTAGCGGTTGGGAGGAGCGCGGTGGCCGGTGGTGGGTGGGGTTCGTTGGTTAGTCGTGAGGACTAGGATATATCGCAAGTGGGTTTGTCGGTCTAGCGACGTCTACCTACAGACGATATCCAAGTATTATGATCACCGCATGAATATGTTGTCTTGACCTGCTGTCTCCTCTTGTCCTCTTGTTCTCTTGTCCTGCTTTCTCCTCTTTCCTTCCCTGCTCACCATGCCTCAATATTTTTAACAAAGCAAGCAACTACCCTACAGGGAAGTCGAACGCAGCAAGCACCAGAAACTCAACCTTGAAGGGAAAGATCTTACCCCTGATATTCTACTAGGCACTGTGCAAACAATGACGCTCCCCGTATTGTATAACCGTGTCATTAGGATCTGCTTCACTATTCACACTGTCCTTGCATCACGATAACCAGACAATCAAACTGCGCTGGCTCCCGAGTCGCATCGAGCGTGAAGCTAGTTAGCGAACAGAGGCAAACCGACTCGATTTCAATATCAGGTTAGTTAAATCGTAACTGACCAAGCACAAGAGCCTTAATTCGACGTGCTGCTGCGACAAATGGTTAGTAAGCCAAGCACACATCAGCGGGTCGCCTCCATAATAGAACATATGGTGAAAGGAGGCGGGTCCTCGGCCACGTTTCAGGAGATAGAGAGGGGTTTGGAAAAGGGATGGGATGGTCGCGCGGAACCAAGTACAGGTTTATTGGCGTATTTTAGGTTATGTTATATTTGTCATTTGTGCTCTGTTCCGTCGGCATTGATGGCTTGTTTCTAGAAGACGTGTTGTGTTGTCTCCATGTCAGTGTCATGTCAGGTCTTTTTCTGCATGTTGTGGTGCAAACCAATTGTAAAACTCGGATAATTACACTCGCTGTCTTGAACCTAATTATCACCAATACTTGCCTCCTGCTTAGCCTTTCCCTATCACCACCTCACGTGACCCATTCTCTCGTACAGTTTTCCCTTCCAAACATCCTCCCTTCTGGAATCCACTACATCCGCACCATCCCTCATCATAGCATCACTCTGTATCCCCCCCTTATGCACCCAATTTGTCCCCATTCGGCCTTTTAGGAATGTAACAGACAATGTTCAACCCTCATGACATAACCCTACACTGGCACAATAGTGAATATCATGATAATAAAATCAAATCAAATCAAAATCAAAATCAAAATCAAAATCAAAATGTAAACTTTTATTGCTCAATATAACCAGCAAACTACTAACTTTTGTATTCCCGTCTCCACCACCTAAGCCCACCTTGAAAAGTCCAACGACTCCAAAACCGTCGCCTCACTCCCACCTTCTCCACCTTCCGCCATCCCGCTCAACTTCCCCTCCTCCTTCCCGCTCTCATCCTTCTCCCGCTCCTTTTCCTTCTCCCTTGCCGCCGCCGCCGCACCCCCCATAGAAAACATCATCATCGAACTCCTCCTCACATTATTCAAACTCTCCCTCAAATTCACACCCGCACCCACCTGTCTCCCTGCCTGCCCGCCCTGCCCGCCCTGCTGTCCACCCTCGTGCATAAAGCTCGTGCTCTGTGGCGGATAGAACGCACCCCGTTCCCTCTCCCGGTCAACAGGTGCTTTCCCGGCATGGCGTTCGTGCAAACGCTTGATTTCACGCAGGCGATTACGCCAAGATGATGTGTGCTCGCCGTGAGCGCGGCTGGCCCATACCAGTGAGAAGACCGAAGCGTTCATGGCAAGGAGCCTGATGAAGTTAGGGAGGGCTTTGAGAGAGACCATCTTGGTTTCTGCGGCGGGTGAGATCTCGGGGAATCCGGGCTTGCTCATGACCTTGACCCGGAAGAAAGGGCCATGTGTTACAGGCTTTGCCGAAGCTATCGGATTTGGCAGTTCGGTTCCGGGGCTGACATCGGATCCCGGGGTAACTGTCTCCGCAGTTTTCTCGCGCCGGTCGACAAACGTAGAGCGAGATTCGGGAGTGATGACAATGTTGACGTAGTTGAACTCACTTGGGAATGTATCAAATTTGAAAGGAAGCCCCGAATCATTCCAAATAATGTTGACAAAGTCATTTCCAATGTGTCTCTTCTTCCCAATCAGCTGCGGATCCATCTCCCGGTTAGTCGGCATCTGTGTCGTCACATGATAAACAATCTCCGTAACACGATCCCGCCAACAGAAGGCAAACTTGCCGTCGGTATCATATTCTTTGTCAAGACCTTGGGTGTTGAATGTAGCACCCTTCAGTCGAGTAAGGGTTCCAAGCCCGTTGACGAACGTTACGTAGTCGCCACTCCCCGAGACGTTGGCCAGAATATCAACCTCATTAGTCTGGTTCTCGCCAATATAGACCACACCAATCTTGTGTCCATCAATAGACAAGTTCCGGTCAAATGATCTGATCGCCCGGGCCGTCGCCTCATCATCAGGCAGTGGCACCGGCCATTGCGACGGGTAAGGCTGTGGCGACGTTGTACACATTTGTAGCATGAAATGTTCTGGCATGATCCTGACCGGATTATCAGTCAACAACAAACTGTGCTGAACAACCGAAGGCGACAACTCGTGTTGGAAAACATACGAGTTAGTCCCCGACGGCTGCCGTTTAGTCAATTGCGTCCATCCGGTAGCCGTTGCCTGCTCAATCGTGATAATGCTGTTGCCCAGAAGCCAATTCTTAGTAAGGATATTGCCAAATCGCTGTGGCTTGAAAGTCGGGTCCGCCTTGTTCTCATCAACGTCGGCATACGTCACCCTCTGCATGAAGTCTATCGTGACAATTGCCTGTTCCTCTGGCCCAGTTGGCCCATCCGCATCCTTGAACAGGTTCGAGGCAATCCAATGCACGTAATGCGGTCTATCCGGCAACTTGAGCGCCAAAAACCAAAAGATCACTACATGGTACGCCAACGCATACACATACTGCGGAAGATCCTGAGCTGACGCAGCATCCGTTGCCCCTGATGCGGGCGACCCGCCATAAAGGTCGCTCGGGGCACCCGGACCAGTACCATTCCGCTGAAGACTCTTACGCTTATCACGGACGTACTGGAGGTACCGGAAACAAATGCCAAATGTGAAGTTATAGTCGTCTTCACGAAAGTTGTTATAGATGTGTGGCATGCGGCCGAGCACGCATAGGAACTCCAGGATGTGCATAGCAACATGGGGTTGCGTGATAACCTTGGCCATCAGCGGGAGCAGCTGCTTGACTGCCCGGATAGTCGATTGCGGCATCTCATGACAGCAGATGGTGAGAGCATGGATACAGGGTTTGGCCGTACGCTCCCACTGGCTAATTCCAAAGACAAACACCGAAACAATCTCGTCCTGGTGTGACCGTGAGAAGTGATCTTGATAGCTAATTAGCATAGTCAAAGTTTGGTACAAGCAAATAGCCAAATCAGCCCTCCGTAGCCCTGAGCCTGCCAACGGCTCTGCAAACTCGTTCCGGAACAACTGTTCGCATACAATCGTCCGCAGCTTCAACACCTCAGCAATACTGTCACACAGTAGCGAATGATTGGTCAGCTGTGCTGGAAGATGCACCAGAATGTATGTGTACAGCTCCCATGGACACGAGTTCGCATCCATCAGCAGCCCGCAAACCGTATCCAGCCAATAGTTGATTGGCAAACACACCGTCGTATCCCCGGACATTTCAATTTCAGCTGGCGAAGTAATACCGCCAGATCCGGCCAAAAGGGTATCATCTTTACTAATCCCCTCTTCTTCCGGACCCGACTCATCGCCATCGACATTGATTTCGATGTCATCATCCGGCATTGGTACGTGACCGCCCGAGATGCTTCCGTCGTTAGAGGACTCATCATCATCGTGATACGCCTTGCCACCCTGGACCTGAGTAGGCTCAGCGCCAGGGAAACGAGAAACAAGAATCCGACTTAACATAGTCTCTTGAGGCGCATCGGCATCCGGCTTCCACCAAACCTCTGGTCCCCGCTCTATCTTCTCATTAAGCGGTGTTGGGGTCGCCTGGGATGAGGAACCATCGCCAGTAGCAGGTAGTCGCGATATAATACGGCGTTTGTTGGCATCCTCGGCTTGCTTCTTTTTGTAGGATTCATCAGTCCGACCTATTAACTCAGCCAAGTAATCGCAATCCAAATCATGAGCGATATATATGCGATGGGCAAAGTCAGCCCGAAGGCTAAACAAGAACTTGGCCGCCGTTAATCGAGCATCATTCTCGACTTCATGGGTACTCACAATAGCCAGGATGATCTCAAACAAAGAAGCGCTTTTGGCACCATCGACATCCATCAGCTTGTAGAACAAAGACACAAAGCCTCGCGTCACAACATTAGAAGGAGTCCCGAGTTTGCCGCTTCTATATTCCGGATCCATGAGAGCTGCATCCTCCTTGTTTTGTTGCGGGTAATCAACGACTGCTTTGAGACCCGTTATGATCTCGTCAAAGAGAGCTTCGTCAGCACTAGTTGCCACAGAAATCATCAGAGACATGACAGCCTGCAGTACATCGGTATCGAACTCTTCCTGGATATTAGACAAGATAGTCCGAGCCATCTTCGGCATAAACTTCGTTGCTGAGTCATCGGTAACAACGTCATTGATCTCGTTGGCTTCGGTAAGAGCCGCTAGAGCCTTGAGACGAATCTCCGTCGAACGAGTCTGATCCATGAAGAAGAAATCCAATACCAACTCAATATTGCGCTCCCATTCAGGGTCCGAAGGGGAGTAGCATTTGAATTCGTTAAAGTAATCCAATATGATATGAACACCCGAATCTGGCAATGCGTATCGGACAATGTTGGAGAAGAACTTGATGATCGACTGCCGAGAAACAAACACCGACGAGTTCTTTGTTGTGGCTAGAACCTCAAGTCTTTTGATGAATTGTACCAAAGCCTCGTCCAAAGTTTTAGCCCCAGTTTCTGGTACTACAACTCGGCGGATATCATCGTTATCTTGTAACGGAGCTGAAGGATTCACGGGTCTCTTAGCACACTCTTCAGCTGCTCTCAAGATCATGGTCCAATCTTCATCACGGGCCAATGGATGGATATCGCCGGTCTTATCACAGAACAAAATGTTGATTATCCGCATGATGCCGTGGAATATACTGCTAGGAGTCCGCGACTTTGGGTCAAAGGTTGTCGCCCGGATAGCCCGGGCCGAGGTCTCGAGTCCATCAGCCAGTACAGTAAATGGAACATTGTGTTTCTTAGACGGTCCCTCTTTTTTGATAATTTCATACAAGATTGAGAGCGCACCCTTAATTTCGTTGGTCTCGCTACTTTGCAAAGTAGCACCAATAGAAAAGGATCGAAGAACATCCAGTAAGTGTCGCACAACTGCCTGTCCATTATGCGAGTTCAGAAGAATTGACAAGAAATTCCACGCCTGATCTTGCATCGAGGTGATCATGGAATAGATGGTACCCATAAGCTTGACGCAAGCCCCAAGACGTTCAGATGGGATCGTTCTGTAGGTGACAAGTGTGTTGAGGACATTGATACAATGGCTGATGTCGGTCGTTTCTCGAGTCTCGGTGCAGATCTTAATTAAGGCATCAATGACTTGACAGACAACGGCGTCATCAGCAAAGCTGAAACCTGTCTTAACAATCGTTTGTAGGAAGTTGAATAGCCTCTCAAAGTTATTTTCTTGACCATCAGCCGAGATGACTTTGGACTGTATTTTTGAGCCTTTAGCCTCCCTACGTGCAGTAGAAACGACATGGAATGTCTTAACCAGCCAGCGGGCCAATAACGGGAACAAAGCATAATCAAAACCTGAAAGATCCCGACCTCTCTTAGAAAGATCCTCCAAAGCGGCCAGTTGTAGATGGAAATCATCATCGTGTGCATCAATGTTGACACCATCTTCAAAGAACTCGCGCCTATGCATAGCCTCGGCATCGCGATGCGTTACACACTCCGTCAGCAGTTGCCAACCAGCACTCCGAATCTCGGGCGGCTGATAAGCCTGAATCATGTCACGTGCTGCCCGCCAGATGCTCATCACGGTTTCAATTTGACACTCTCTAAGAACAAATCTGAGTCCATTTACAGCAGCAATGCGCTCAGCTGGTGACCCAGACCGCAAAGACTCAAGCATAGCTTGGTGATTGTCCCGGAGACCTTTAGTCATCCGCAATGTAGAAACCGATGGCCGAGACATTAGAGACGGAGATGCCGGAGGGTATCCCAGCATGGCCCCTAGTGGGCTATTAGACGTTGGTGGAGGCTGTAGAGGCGGTGGAGCGATAGAAACGGCCCCAGGAGGGGTAGATCGGCTAGACTGAAGACGGGCACCAGTCAGGCCGCGAAAGACACCGGCGAGGCCACCGCCAGTAACAGATCGGATACTTGGCTCGGGAGACGGAGGAGCATCAGAAGACGGCATTTTGTCTTTAAGTGGGGTTGGTTCATGTATCTGAACACCGATTTCCGATTGGCCCAAAGAAGCTAGACGGCGAAGCATGGTGTAGCGTTAGCAAGGCCCAACATGACGTACAAGGAGCGAAGATAAAGGAAAGCGAGGATAAGAATTGAGGAATGTATATCCCAAATAAGACACGAATGAAGCATTGATGTCATATGGCGTGGGTATCGTGAGCAATGGCAAAAACAAGGAATGCCGATGCTAAGCTGATGAGAAGAGGCTGTATGTAGGTGGAGCTACACAAAACCTGAGCCGCAGATATGTGATTTTCTGAGGCCGGCCCTGTAAGATGTCACTGCTGATGAACTCTTTGCCACAGACAGTGAAGCGGCCAGGCATGTCTGGCTTATCAGTCAGCTTAGGCTGAGACGGGGAAAGAGTTTTCATAGACAGCTTCCCAGCTAGTCTCGGCCAGTCCTCTTCTCAAGTGCCGAGCTGCTGCAGGACTGCAGTGACATGCATATCAAGACGCATATTCAGGGGCGATAAAGTGCCACAGGATGGACCCAAGCCGTTCTTTTAAAGCGGGGACGGCATACGGCATGCTGAGAGCCACAGACAGAGAATACCAGCAGCTTGGCCCAGACTCAGTATCGCTAATACATGTGTATTGTGCAATGGAGTGACAGTAGGACGTGCAACTCTGGCTGCACAAAGACAATGAGGCCAGTCTTGTGGTAAGCAGACACGACAACCTGAAGGGTTTTTTGAAAAGTAGGCAGTGATTAGGATGGCTGTATAGGGGAATCGAAGGGGCCGTGGTGTATGAATTTCTAGTTGTGAGGATAGCCCGTTTGTTGGGGTTGTGACGGATTATTTGGTGTTGTCAGGTGCGTGTGACATGAGCATACAGACATCCATCAGCTCTAATTTCGCTCTGATTTTGGGACAGCCTCACGATGTAACAAAGGCGGAGCCAGGGTATTATATGGCCGTCATATTGTAGGATATTAAATCAAGGGAATCAAGGAAACTAATCACTAACCTTTTTTGTTTTTAATACTGCGATTCTGGTCTTCCCGCGGAAATTTTGGTATCGAGCAAAGTTCTTCACAATCCGAGACACACAAAAGAGCCTCTTCTCGAGTTTCTATACGAGCCAGAAGGGTTCCTCTCCAACGGCTCAGTAGTCGCCTAGCACGTCAACCGTCCAACAATCAATCAGGAGACTTCAATTCTACTTCACCAGCGCATAAATATCCCGAATCGCAAACAACCTCCAAATCGTATCACCAGCTTCCAATCTGGTCTCGTCCACAACCACAGCCAGCCTTCCTGTCGTCACTCGTTACCGCTCTCTCTCTCTCTCTCTCCACACAGATACACGCCTAGACAGTCTGGCTCTGGTAGACAATGCAATTCGGCCGGTAAGAACTCGGCTCGGTAATCCCACAACACGGAGGACAGGTAGACTGAGAGGTTCAACGGGGGGCACAAGGAGTAGCAAACAAGCACGTCGTGGAGGGTTGCGGCGACACGATGGGATTCGCGGGTGGCTTATGATGGGGCGCTGTGATCAGTGTATCGCGGGGAATCAAGGGGTGGATCACGGTCGGTGTCGAGGGTTTCGGTGATGGTATTACGATGTCGGGGGTTATTGGCGAGTCAATCAATGTATGTATTCGGTAGATAAGCGTAGGAGGGGTAATTTGGGTTGGCACTTTTAGGCCTTGGACGAAGAGATGAAGAAGAAGCAGACGATGTCTCAACAAACAAATGAAAATCCCGCTGAAAAGGAGACAGGAAATGCCACAAGTTAAGACTAAGTTGGGCTGATCTTATGCCAATGAAAGTCGAGAGAAACTCGACGGCAAAAGATCGAACAAATGATGTCGATAATTGCTATGGTAGAGCCTAACCCTGGCCGGCCTCTACAAGGATGCTTAGTAGTATGATTTGGTCATGTCATAAGACAATTCTGAAGATTAGAAGCTAAGATATAACAAGAAACCTTGTATAGGTCGTCTGGATTTAATATGAATATAAGTAAGTTGTTCTCAGTCGCTTGGTGCCATTTTGCAGTAATAATTGATATCCTGATGTCTTCTTCACTTGCTGTGAACTGAAGATTTCATTTCCATCGCACGGCAGAAAATCTTACGTCATCGTTCCTCGTAAACCCTAAGGCTAGCTATATTAATTATTTAAACCCTGATGTAGCTAACTCCAATATTTAGCTTGATATTTTATGATTTTGCACACTACTTTCTCTACTCTCCCCAAATCGTAGCCCTCAAGTATCTTAGGATGGTTCCTAGAGCAAAAGAGGATCCCCCGTGGTAGATATTAAGAGTGAGCTAAGACCTTCAACAGCATAGTTAATAGCAGAATTAGAGCAGTGCACATGGTATAATAATTTCACGCCATCATAATTAATTAAGGGACTCCCTCGAGACGCTATAGTAAGCTCCAATTGTTTTTGGATGTGCATCAAAGTGAGGGAGTACTTACTTCAGGCGGGTGTGAGCAGTAAAAGATAATAGTTCTGAACCAACATGACCGAGATGCGTGAAGGTTGTTGTCCTTGAATTGATCCGAGATCGTTGAATACTTGCATGAGGATGAATGTATGAAAACACTAGACGGGTCTTTCAGAGCTTACGGTTGACAACGCTGACCATATTAAGTGCAGTTCAGAATCCTAGTTCTGAGGTCATACTGCCTGCCCCTCATGAATATATCAAGATCAACAAACCCAGCCATTGTTTGGTGTATCAAGGTGTAGCCCTCGCATGATTCAAAGAGACAGTCTCGGGCTAGAAATCCATGACCTAGGCTTTATGGATTCAATAAACATTGGTCATTGAAATGTACATCCACTCGCACATTTTTTTCAAGGGGAGAAATCCGCCGGGTTTTCTAGAACCTAAGGTCATATTCATGTCTTATACGAGAAACATGTACTACATAAATATGATCGGTATACCGCCCGATCCTCGTATCTACCCTAGTTATATAGATTCTTTAAGAAAACAGCAAAAACAATCATGTTTAACACTGTAAACAAGACCGTCAGCCATAGATGTTCTTTTACCTTCATCAAATAGTTGGCCATATTGATAACTGGGTTCAAGATTATTGGGGTAGAAGATAAAACTGTGCTTACAATTATACACCGAGCCACCGACATTTAGTTTAGGTCAGGGCAGGTCGGTAGCACCCCCAATAAGGCCAGCTTGGCATTGCTAGTGGTCAAGAAACAAACTTAAGCAATCAAGACGCTGATATTGACGTAGCTATATGCCAAAAATGAAGTACTGGTAAGGTTAGTGTCATGTCAGGTTTCCCAAATTGCCTAACTGATTGGGGTAGTTGGTTATAGAGGAGAATGTTCTGGTAGATATCTATCCCATCGTCTCTGGTGATTTTATATTAATAAAGCCAGTACACCAATTCGCAATATTATACATCAACAATAGCCACTTCATAGCCTAATACACCAATGGGTCAGAAGATAGTCACGGTACTAGTAGGGATATATCACAAGAGGACGAACACCCTTAGTTGCAGCTAGTATCACCAACTCCTACCAAATCATTACAGTTCGTTGGTATACGGCTTGATCAGATTTTTCAAATTCATCGTGATGACAGGTATAAACCTAAATCAGGTAATATGGGTTGCTGTCACACTCTGAGTATCAAAATTTCCATTTTGCTATACGTACTCCATTGGAAAGTTCTTGCATACTTTCAAGTCACTATCATTATGCGTGAAATACCATCACTAAGTACTAAACTCACACATCTTAATATTCAGTGTGGCCAGCTTACCACGTGTCTTGCCACATTTTACCAGTTTATTGATTATCTTAACTAAGTTCTCCAGTCAAGTAATCCCATTGAACGGACATTTCTTCTTTGTTATTACTCCTATCAAATTATGATCGTTGCTGGTCGTGGTATTACTAGAAAAGGTAACTATTCCCGTCCTCCTCGAACCGTGTAACCTTAACATCCCGAGTCAAATCATTAACTTTCAGCTTTCATTGGCTTGAAGAAAGATCATCGGTCAATGATATTCTAGTTTACATTTCACTGATTCTGGGAATTAAATCGCTTTCTCGGGTGTTTTTAAGTTTCTAGTATGCATTGCGTATCCTCTAATCGTTACATACATCCTCGTATCTTCTTATTATCCCATGAACCCAAACATGGGTCTAACTAATTAACCCTACAACCTCCAGTTACCCCTCGACAACCCCACTATTTGCCTAGCCTCACCGCCTTCCGTCTCTGTAAGCCTTATCCCACCCAATCCATCAACGACAGACGATGCGCCCAAGTCGCTATATTAGTGCTAGCAGCTGTTAAGGATTGGCGCGCATTGAGACGAGCTTTGTTCGCCCTTTTCATGTTCAAGCTGCTCGTCTTTATTTTGCTAAGCTTCGCGTTTCCCCTGCAACGGAAGAACCCAGTCAACAATAGCATCCTTGAACTGACAGCAACTTACCCCCCAGAGCTCCTACATTTTTCTGTGGTTTTCTGCCGCTTTCTGGATTTGGACGCCAATTGTCGAGACAAGCAAAAAGGCGACGCAGAAACCCTTCAGCCTTGTTTGTGATAATCTACATTCCTCCTCTCTGCGCATCTAACCTTTCCCTATTCTTTGTGGCCTGCTGTTCTTTGACATTGCCTTTGGCCTCTAACGACGTTTCTGAATTTTATCTCACCCTCCCTTCTATAAAATCCATATTTGTCTTAATCTAGTTGTCATTCTTGCGCGCACTCTTTCATAATGTCTGCTGAAATTGGCGTGGTCTCCCAACTGCTGGATGCCACTCTGGATCCTGCGCAGCATCGCCAAGGTAAGAGCTTTATCCAAGAACTTCTAAAGAGCTCGTAGTACTAGAATCAGGCGGGCTTCATTGGGTCCAATGACTTGCGCAACATACGCTGACCGACCATCTCGAATGTAATTAGCCGAAAATGCCTTGAAGGAGGAACAGAAGAAGCCTCAGTACTCTCTCACTCTCCTCAAGATTGTCGCTTCCGATTCTCTGCCTCTCAAGACCCGCCTGGCCGCGGCTTTGGCCTTCAAGAACTTCATCCGCTCCAACTACGTGGTACGCAAAACCGACAAACCCTTTCTCGACTAATCAAATGCCTAACCATAATACAGGATGAGGATGGAAACTACAAGCTTCCTACCGAGGAGGTCACCACAATCAAGCAGGAGCTTATTGGTCTCATGATCACTGTGCCTTCTGCCATCCAAAGTCAGCTTGGTGAGGCCATTAGTCTTATCGCCGACTCGGATTTCTGGGAGAGATGGGATACTCTGACTGCTGTAAGTACTATGACCTTTTTGATCCTGCCTTCATGATATATATACCGTGAGACTTGCTTTCATAACGTTACGCATCTAGCACAGCATATTATTATCCTAGACTAACAATTACCTTCTTTCTACAACCAGGACCTCGTCAGTCGTTTTTCCGCCACGGACCCCAAGGTGAATGTCGGTGTTCTCGAAGTCGCACACTCCATCTTCCAGCGCTGGCGCCCACTGTTCCAAAGTGATGCTCTGTACCAGGAGATCAACCACGTCATTTCAACCTTTGGCGAAGCTTTCGTCAGGCTTTTGATTGTAAGTTATGATTGATACTTCAATCTCTTGGTTCAACTCAGCTAATATAGTCCACTAGACTACCAACAACCAAATCGACACCCATCAGAACAACCAAAATGCGCTCAAGGGCTGGTTCGAAACCCTGAGTCTACTGATCAAGATTCTATACGACATGTCCTCGCACGATATTCCTCCTATTTTCGAGGAGAACCTTAGCGACATTTGCGGCTTGCTTCAGAAGTACCTTAAGTACTCCAACCCCCAACTTGAGACGGATGACGACGATGAGACCAGCATCATCGATATTGTCAAGTCGGATATCTGCGAGGTTCTGGAGCTCTACACTCTTAAGTACGGCGAGGATTTCATGCAATACTGCCCTCCTTTCGTGGAGACTGTGTGGAACCTGGCCTCCAATGTCGGCCCTGAAACCAAGTACGATGGTATTGCCAGCAAGGCTCTCCACTTCCTCACCGCTGTCGCTGGTACCCGCGAGCAGAGCGACAACTTTAACAACCAAGAGGTCCTGTCTCAGATTGTGGAGAAGGTTATTCTGCCCAATCTGTCTCTGCGCGAGTCAGACATGGAAATGTTCGAGGATGAACCCATTGAGTTTATTCGCCGCGATCTGGAGGGTTCCGATACCGACTCTCGCCGTCGCTCTGCTACTGACTTCCTCAAGAAGCTGATGGAGCGTTTCGAGGGTCTGGTCACCGGCATTGTATCCCAGTATGTCAACCACTACCTGGAACAGGGAAAGTCAGACTGGAAGGCCAAGGACACTGCCATCTACCTGTTCATTTCTATTGCTTCTCAGGGTGCTGTTACTGCGTCCCACGGTGTCAAGTCTGTCAACGCCGGTCTCAATGTTGTCGATTTCTTCCAGCAACACATTGCCAGCGACCTGACCAGCACCACTTGTGAGCCCATCTCCAAGGTCGATGCTATCAAGTATCTGTACACTTTCCGTTCTCAGCTTTCCCGCGACCAGTGGAAGGGTGCCTTCCCTCACCTCATCACCTGCATTGGCTCCGATAACTACATTATCTACACCTATGCCGCTATTGCTGTTGAACGTCTTCTGTTCCTCACGGACGATGCTGGCCAGCACATTCTGTCCCGTGAAGACATTAGGGGCTTTTCTTCCGATCTCCTGAACCACCTGTTTAAGCTTATTGAGCAAGATCCTTCCCCTACTAAGCTCCAGGAGAACGAGTTCTTGATGCGCTGCGTCATGAGAATCCTCATTGTACTCAAGGAGCAGCTGGTCGAAGTCCTCCCTACTGTCCTGGAGCACCTTGTCGGTATCATGCAGATCATGAAACAAAACCCCTCCAACCCTCGCTTCTACTACTACCACTTTGAGGCACTTGGTGCCCTTGTACGCTACGGCTCAGCTTCCCAGGCTGCTCTCCTTAATGAGAAGCTCTGGACTCCCGTCAACCAGATCTTCATTGAGGATGTTTCGGAGTTTGTCCCCTATGTCCTTCAGATTCTTGCTCAGTTGCTCGAGTCTAGCCCCGTTGATAGTATCTCGGACAACTACCGTCTGCTGATCGATCCGATCTTGAACCATGGCATGTGGGAGACCCGTGGCAACGTCCCTGCCCTCGCCCGTCTCTTGACCGCTCTGATTCCCCGTGTTTCCAAGGACCTCCAGGCTGGCGACAAGCTTACTCCTGTCCTCGGTATTTTCCAAATGCTGCTTTCTCGCAAGAAAACTGAGTTGTATGCTTTCGATATCATCGAGTCCGTCATCGTTGCCTTCGAGCCTGCTGCCCTTGAAGCCTATTTCTCCACTATCCTTCAGCTCCTGTTCGCTAAGCTTCAGGCTGCTGCCGATTCCTTCAAGCTTCGCTTTGTCCGCTTCTACCACCTTGTCGCCGCTCGTCTTGAACAAGGTTACGGTGCCGACTACTTTATTTCACAATCCGAGAAGCTCCAGGCCGGCATTTTTACCCAGATCTACCCCGCCATCATCCTTCCCGAAACCCCCAAGCTGGCCCGCCCCGTCGACCGCAAGCTTGCTGTCGTCTCCATGGCCAAAACCCTTTGCAACAGCCAGGCTTTTGCTACAAAGTTCGCCAAGGGTTGGGCTCGCACCTGCACTGCACTCCTTGAGCTTGTTGCAAACGCCCCCGTTGTTGCCACTGGTGTCGGTGATGAGCTGATCACCGGTGCCGATGTCGACGACATTGGGTTCGGCGTTGGCTTCACTGCGCTGAGCACTTGCAAACCAGTGGTTGTTGATGACTTCCCGGAGATCTCGGATGTCAAGGTGTGGATTAGCGGGTACTTGAGAGACGCGAACGCTAAGTCGGGTGGTCAGATTGCCGGTTTTGTCTCTCAGAGATTGGAGGCGGATGCGCAGACGGCGATGTCAAGTTTGTTTGCGTAAAGGGGCTACAAGCTCTATACATGATTAGTGGTTGAAATGTAAGTTGGCGATGAGGGAAAAGATGTATTTACAGCATTGACGAATTGATTGGGATTAGGTTATGTCTTAGAGGGATTGTTGGATTTGGATGATTTTTTTTGGATTCAATTTATTAGTTATTTGGTATTATATTTAGGTTGAGTTACGATATCTTTGTTGTTAGGTATCAATTTTTATTGTTTATTTTATGCAGATTTGTATATATGTGAAGATGATAACAACCAATGACTGACTTGATATACCTGAGGCGGGGCGTCTGGCTTCTTGACATATGTGATGACATTTGTCGCAATGTTTAATATACTGATATCCACAATATTAATTGATGACAGATAGGATCCTGCAATGAAGGAAGAACTTGGCTCCCCAGAAATCGTTCTTGTTATAAGCCAAGAATGTTCCTTTCAAGACACTAGTTCCTTGGCTTACTATCGCCAACCTCAGCTCATCAATAGCTCCCAAATTCCATAACTCAGGGCCCTTCGCACAACTTAATATTCATTATGAAGAAAAAGAAAGAAAAAATAGGCAAAATTGAAGACAACATCCATTAAATTCATAAATGGCTAAATACAATAAAATCAAATAACCAACCCACGCACGCACGTATACACGCGCAATAAGAAAAGACAACAGACAAATAAAATAGCCTCCACCGACAACATCCAGTCCAATCGTAAACATCATAAGCTGATATGCCATAGCCAGCCTGTTTGGGGTGGTATGCAATTGCCAAAGTAGGGAGATAGATAGTAGATAGACAGCAGATAATCGACAAGTGACGATAATCAAAAACAAACAAAGATCAAAGGAGATGATAAGCCTGCAAACTTGATGCTGGAACGCAGAAGGGGGAATAGTACTTGGGCAACATCAATGCCAGCAAATGTAAGAGACGAACAGAAAAGAAAGAAAGCGCAACCAAATACAATAATAAAAACGAAAATAAATCAGTGCTTTGCCGCCGGATGACTAGTAACCATAACAAAATAAAAGAAAATCAAAACAAATTCGCCCAGCAGAATTCAGGCTGTCACTCAAAAGAACCCGCCTTCCGCCGGGATGATCCCTCTAGGGAACGTACCACAATCCACAGTCTCTCTCTTCTGCGGAGGCCTAGGCGGCGGTACCAACGTCGCTCTATGTCCATTGCCGCTGCCAACATACTCATCGTCCGAATGGGCCTCAGCAATTTCGGTGCTAGTCCGGCTTCCCGAGCTGTTGCATGCAGAGACATTAGATTGAACGAGGAGCAGACTGCTAGTAGTTGACAGACGCTTTGTGAAGTCGGTGAAGCTTATGCGCTTGGCTGCATTTGAGGCTGAATCTCCTGAGCTAGAGAGCTCTGGAGTGTTGATCGGGATTCTAGTGGTCGTGGCCGGTGCTGACACAGGACCAGTAGGAAGGGAGTCCACGGGAGACATGGATCCAATAAAGGGACGGTCCCGTTTCGTCTCTGATTGCCGTCTGTCCGCTGCAGTCGTTGATGGTCGTCTGCCAGACGCCTGTCTTGGGAATGCAGACTGCCTTAAGGGATTATTGTCGGGGACATTTTGCTGAAAGAATGAATGCGGTTGACTCTGCGTGCGAGAAGATATCGTGGGACGGCGGCCACTGTACCCCGTTTGGGGGCGGAAAGGGAGGGAATTTACATTGCCGAAGGTAGCAGACAGAGGACTGCGGAGATCGGGTTCTTCATGGCGAGAAGTGATAAAGTCCAAGGCTCTCTGTGCCTTGGGAGAAATCATGGTATGTCTTTGCTGTCTCTGGTTAAGAGAGCTGGCGGAGCGCATGATACCGTTCTCGTTATTAGGGAGGGCACTCAGTTCTTCCAAGTCAGATTCGTCTTCAGATGAGAGCTCAAAGTTACTGCGATTGGACAATTCTTCTTCGGCAGCACGCTTGGCCACCCTTTCCAGACGCTTGACTTCAGCATCACGCATTAAAGCCTCAAAGCGAGCTATGGAGCTAAGTTTCTCCTCGCCGGGGATCATACGCTCGGATCCGGGAACCATACGCATATTGAAAGCACGGTCCAGAATGGTTTCTCCAGGAACAGGCGGAGAACTAGAGTTCATAAGGGCGGGGTGTCGGTCCAAACTTCCTCTCCGTCTAATCGGAGAGTTAACCAGAGATGAACGACCCTTGGATGATGTCCAGCCATCAACAGACTCCGGCTTGTAATCATCCATAGTCGTAGTAGTTGCCGGGGACGGAAAGTCGGGGCTGACAGGACTAAAGGGGTGAGCGCCAAATCCATGAATAATGCTAGATGGTGTTGACAGATCACTAGCCTTGGAACGCAGACTCGGGGAATCAGAACTATATGTGACTGCACGCTCTCTGCTAGACTGAGTAGCAACCGAACCCTTATGCTGAATGCGGCCGCCAGTGCTGCCACTCGGTGGTCTCGTAATCTCAGTGCGGGAGTTGAATGGATTAACAAAGGTTGGTGACACTGGAGACTCGGGGCTCATCGGACTCGTTGGACTCATAGGGCTCATCGGGCCCGGGGCACAGGTAAGAGGGATTTTGCGTGACATGATGAAACGGCCCCATTCATGAAGGAGGGGTTGTCTATCCTCTAGAGCCGTACGAAACCAAAGGGTAGTGGTACTAGTATTGTTTGTCTCCTTGCCACTCATCAATCCCGCGGCACGTGATGAGCGCCTCTTCCGCTCCTTGTCTGAGACAATCACAACCAGAGTAGGAAGGACGGGGCCCTGCTTACGGTGCGCAATCATTTGCACCTCGCAAGAAGAAACATGAGACAGAGGGCATTGGTAGAGAACATCAATGTCGCCCTTGTGTTTGAATATACTGAGGTACATATCATCACTGTTGAGGCGCAATGGTTCCTTGTACTTGGCAGCATTTTGGATGCTAGCAGCAGTAGCTTCTCGTTTGCCGCAAACAACATGGCGAGACTATAATACTAAGTTAGAAACTAATATACGATCAAAGAGAAGTGTCAAGATAAAGCCTACCTTCCATGCCGCTCTGCCGAGAATTTGGCCCCGATCAGGAGGCACCATCAGGGTGCTTTCCATCCGATCTAAGCTTGGTGTGTAGCTTGCTAACTGTAAGGAAGCCATTGTGTGATATGAATATGGGTATGTGTATCAAAGAGGTAAGTTTAAGGACCTAGAAAGGAATCCAGTCTATCACAAGAGAAACAAGATACAGAGAAGGAAAAACGGATCAAGAGCAAACAGCGCCACCCATAATGAAACTGAAAAAACACAAGCAAATCGTAATCAGAAACAGCGGAAACACAGTATACAAGATCTTCTCGAGGTTTCGTTCCCGAAGATCTCAAGTAGTAGACGCCGGGTTAAAAAGAAAATGAAAAAAATGAAAAAGGGTCGAGTTTCTTTTTGATATTCCGAGGAGAAGAAGCCGTCGTCAAAAGGCCTGTCGAAGTGGATATGTATATGGAGGGAGAATGGCGTGCCCTTTTTTTTTATTGTTCCCAGATGTCAGATGTCAGATACAGAGGGATCTCGGGCAAATAGATACAAGTCGGTAGAGCAAAAGCCAAAAAGCAACGTGAGGTTTTTGAGGGATATTGGCTGAAGATTTAAGAAACCGTGGGGCAACAAAGGGCAAACGAGGCGGAACCAAGGAAGCGAATTTTGATGCTGGTGGTAAACGTATGTGTGTAGTGAAATATATCTGGTGGATATTAAACAAATTGCCAGAGAATATATGCAGAAAATTGAATAATATAACAACCAAATCGAAGGTAGAAAAGTATAAGATGTCCTAAAAGAAGAAACGAGTGTCGAAAAATGAAGATCGGTGAATATTGTTGAGTGTTGATAACTGAAGATGCGATGTTCTTTTTTTTAAGGGGGGGAAGAGTTGAATATATGAAGAAACAAACAAAGGTCGTTCAAAAGGTGAAAGAAGACGTCGCCAAGAAGCAAAGTATCCAAAGAATCAAAATAATTAAAATAAAAAAAATAAAAAGTCGAGACAAGGAAAGAACTAACGAAAGACAGATGATACGTAGTAGCGGTGGTTCTTCAAGGGCAACTGCTTCTGTATGAAAAGAGTCAAATCTTGATGTCAACGAAGCTGGAAACAGCAATGACCGGAATTTAAAGAAGCCAAAAGGGCAGGACCAAGAAAAGCTAGAAGATTGATGATTGAATCCAAGAACAGAGTAACAGCAGCACTTGTCATTTAGTACTAAGCAGAATCCCGCAGCAGCAGACAAGAGAGCATGTAAATGACTTGGGTTTGCCGTGTTCTCTTTTTTTCTATCGCTTAATTTATTTAATTTATTGTTCTTGTTTTTTCCAGTTTAAAAAAAAAAAAAAAAAAACGGTATTTCTGCTTGTGTCTAAGGCCTTATTGGTCCCTTAGACATGCTTTTCTAGAGTTGCAGCGGACAAGCTGTGACCAAGTAATGGCCGGCTGTCAGCTTTCTCACCTTCTCATAATACATGTTGAGAGCAGTCGGTGAACGAGAGAACAACCAAGCCCTGGACAAGTGAGCCAACAAGCACGCTTCGACGCTCACAAAAGAGAGTACCAGGAAACAAGGTTGAAATTGGAGGATCAAGGTGGATCGCGGTGGATTAGAGCCAGGCACTGGGTCTGGCTTTACAGTGGTTTAGTTTCCGCGGCGTGATGGCTCTAGCGGGCGATTGGATCTTCGATTTTACTTCTGTCAATGTTCTAATTCGGAGTTAGGAAGAAACAGGTGAGAAAGCCAAGTATGGCTGGCTTTTCAGGGCAGACAGAGCGCCCATGGTTATTAGCATTATAGTATTATAACATTATAATATTATAAAATTATAACATTATAGCATGAGGCATATCACCAAATGTCAACCCATAATGAGGTTAATATGGACAAGTGCCCTGTTTAAAGACTACTTATCAAACGTCAAGCCCCTTGAAGAATTACAGGTACGCATTTGATTATAGGGTACAGGTTTAATAAGGACCACTAGAAACATTCTTCATGCTTGAAGGTTTGGAAACAGCCACAGTCTCGCAGCATTTGATGAAGGGCGAGCACCTTACGCATGTGTCATCCCTCTCAAGGGTGAATAGTTATACCGCATGGCAGTTTAGTTGCCTCGCCTCACTTCTACTCACTTGTACTTTGGCCACTCATTATGGCGTACTCGGAAAACAACAACTAATTTACAGCCCGGCCGAATGTCCTTATGCACGCGAGCATTATTTTAACCCGAGAGGTTCCCAAGTTCCAGTGGAGATAGCTACTAAAGCGAAATAGACTCGACGGAAGCGAGGTATCCTGCATAACAAAGAACCGTAGTAATAATCGCAGTTGCAAATGCCATTTTTTTAAAAAAAATTAAAAGGAAAATATATTCATTATCCTCATCTAGTTAACATAGTCATGCTTCTTCAGTGATCACCAGGCTGTGCACTTGTCAAACAACAACACCTGACTCCCATCCCATCAAATTGCGCGATATGTCAATCTGCACCTACTGTGAATAATTCCCTCTTCTATCCCATTTTATAAGTCCAACTAGTAAATCTACAAAGCAAAGAATACCCCAGATAAAAAGCACTCACAACTCAATTCAGGATCGCCAAACAAAGGATTTTTTTTTTCTCCTCAGGGAGTGTCTAGAGAAAAAAAAACGATGGAAAACAAAGGTTCACACACCAAAAAGAAAGAAAAAGAAAAATAATTGCACATTTGCCCCTGCCCCCGTGGGCGTGCAGTAATCCACTGTATATCCCTGTCAGGGTGTGGCAAAATCAAAAATCAAAAGTGGAAGGAAGTCGGGAACAAGGGTAATCTGGAGACAAGAAGAGCAATTACCTTCTAGGCGATCATGAATGAGGGTCGTTGAAGGCATGCCTTTCATGGAATGCGAGCGGAATGTGAGCAAGTCAATATAGTGGCTGAAGAATCAATAGATGGGACAAGGTTGTCCTGTATAAACTGCCAATAGTTATACGGAATATTTTGTGCTTATGGGAAGGAGTTGTCGAGGACAAACCCCACAATAGCAAATGGTCTTTGTACGATTGAACCCCGAGTTATTGTTGCCATGGATTCAAACTCCTTAATCAAATTCAACCCAACCCTTTCTAACCACAAATCTGCAAATAAATAATAGTCTTATTCTCCCTTAAACTCGCTTGTTATAGGAACGTTGTTCTGGGGAACCCTCAAATTTTGTGATTACAAGGGTTGATAACCCATAAACTCAAACATCATCGCCCAGACAATAAATATCCGCTTGTTCCTACAACCCTCAGACTCAGACTCAAGAATTACCAATCTGGGAGATTCCCCGAACATAATATGTCATATATCACCTAGAGAAAAAAAGAAAAAAAAAAAACGTCAAGGCGTCACGACACTAGCAAGACTACCCGCACAAACAACGAACAGGCAGCCAGCCCCAAAGCCATTGAAGGTGGCCCAAGTTTAGCTGTGGAAGTGAGGGAGATTCCCCGGATCCGAAGGTGGACGGACGACTGTCGTAGAAGAGCTATTGATGCGAAATGAGATTCCGCTTTAGCATAGTGGGGATGTGCTAGGTGGTGAAGGACGCTGGGGGGAGAGACAGAGAGAGAGAGGCTAATGGTGAATAGAGGTGAGCTGGCCGTGGCCATGCGTTATAATTAATGGATATATAGCTTTTTTCTTTCTTTCTCTCTTTGCTTGAAGAAGCGAGGTGCCGGGCAGGATTAGGCCATCGTCATTATGATTGAGATCTAAGCTGATATTTTTGAGGTGACGTTTATGCGAAGAGCTCTCTTCATTGAGCACGGATAACTGGGGATGATAACATGGCCAAGATGATTATTGATCATCTAACCTTGGTGCACGATCCCCATCTTGTTTTAGCTGCTTTGTCGTCCAAGTATGGCCTTAGTCTATTATCCTACCGCTCATTGGCATCAGCTACCTCAGGTTGAACTACACGACGTCAAATGGGGAAATCTTGATGTGTTTGCACGTCAGGGACCAGATGAGTTGTGCGTTGATATCAATCCGTATCTGGACCAATCAGAGACATGGATTTAAATGTATATTGGAGGTTCAGGCAATGAAGGCTGTTCCTGGTTGAGGCGTTGATTGGAGATCGTGATATAGATTATGAGTGAATGGAGATGGAGGGAGCCAAGGGTTTGTTGGCAGATAACGGATGAGAGGATAACGGACACTTAGTTGCCGTGGGATCTATGCTATTGACATAAGGAAGATTTTGGTTGCAGATTAGATATTGGCGCAGTAACTGGTCCTTCAATATCATAATAGCTTGATGTCTAGAACCGTAGTTGACTATCAACCCCATCTGGACTTCCGCTACGATCTCGTTACCATTAAAATCCCCTACAAAATCCCTTCAACACTGCCGGGGCTAATATTTGACAGCCTGGACCTGCCAATGGTTTTCGGTAATTTTTTTTTTTTTTTTACAGCCATATTTTACCCTGTACTATGGTTGAATGTAAGCATCGCCAACCCTTTCTAGTGCGGTTTCATCTCTCCCGACCCTTTCCACTAGCACAACAATTGGATCCTGGATTTGTTGTTGGCTATCAGGGGCTAGGGGATTGACACTAGTGGATTAACACTGGTGTTGATCTGCTGAGTTCAGCACAGCAGGGTTCCTGTAGTAGGTAGCAGGCTATGAAGTGTAATGAGCTGGGAGGAAGGGGAGTATTAGAATAAGAAACCGACCGAGTGACATAGTGAAATAGTGGCATAGCGGCATACAAACGTAGCATTTGTTACGTTTGCTTTTCCCGCAGAAGAACGTGATATTGTCTAGAACATATGTCTTTAAGTGTAGGGCACGCGATATACTTGTTCCCGTGGCTTGCCGGTTACAGATATCGCTGCTAGAAGGTCTCGCCACTTTCCATGTGTGATCAAGACACGCCATATAGTTTCATGGCCCGCCCAAATGTCTCAAAGGCCCTCTCTACCGGAAGGATGGAAATACCAAGCAGTTCATTGTATGGTAGCACACCCAAAAGCACTCCTACTCATACATATACACATTGCTTTTATGTGCCGCCTACCCTTCACATGCACACAAGCCCTTGCTTCAACCAAACATCGGGAATCTAGACCTGATTCCTTTACAGATACAGCATAATTTTCAGTATTAGTTGGGACTGACTAATACGGGCTGTGTTCTGGAGGCATATACCTCCGGTTGGAGAGCACGGCGGAGAGCGCATGGCTAGTTAATGGAGAGTCAAAGCGTATAGGCAATCTGTGCTGTCTATGTAACATTGCTTGCTCATTATCTTTGCATACTGTTGAGCGGGGCGTTCAGGTTTAACGGTTCGTGGATTTCATGAAACCAATACCACAAAGTTGGACTCATGAGCAAAAATATATGTCTGTAGACGCAAGTTAGTGACGGGCCTTGTTCTCGCCCGACCTCGCATGCTGTTACAGCACAGCATGAACCAAAATCTCCAAACTTTACATGGCCAATTGTTCTCCCGCGTGTCCAGAAAAACATAATGGTGGTATCAGATGTGATGACTTTGCATGTGCTGACATGAATCGCACACCCACTCCCATCCAAAAAAAACAACATTGCCCAGCATAAGAGAGGAAGCTAAGGATTGAATCCAAGGGACCAGTATGCCAAAAAAAAAATTAACGCTGTTTTCCTTTTGATCATTTTGATTAGTTAGTTGGTGCCGACACAGGAGAAAATACGACGCTCCAGACGTGGCAAAACCCATTGAATTTTGCATACGACATATATTATCACACATATAGCGTCAAGTCAAAGACCAGTTAATAATCATGTGATCGGGACTTCGTAAGGGTTAATTATTGTCAACGTCACCACCGGAGGTTCCTTCCTTTTTCAATCACGCTCCTGAGGAAACATCTCGTTCGGAAAGATATCATGAACTTCAATCATCACAAAATATTCCTGCTAGCTGACCAAGATATTCTCTTTTCAAAATCCGAAAGCCAGACAGAGTTAGTTATCGGCCACGGACTAATGTCCAACCACCGTATTGCTCACAGGCCCCCGTTAGCGGCTAACCCCACTTGTTACATCGAACAATGGATGTTCCGCATAGGTGGAGTCTCGTCTAAGGATCGCCAGTGCGAAATGGGAGCCGTGGGTTTGTTGAGTGGTGATGTGTGAGTGGTGATGTGTGAGTAGTAATGGACATTGAGAAGGTCCGAGCTGGAGGTTGCGGTTCGGGCCCGGCGATGGAGGGGTGAGGAGGGCCTTTGGGGTTTGTGGGACGAACAGGGAGGGTGGAAGGAGTTATGTTTGTATTGGGAGTAATATATGGATAGTATTATCCTCTGCCCTACAGTCCTACAGTTCTATAGCAAATGGCCGTACGTTTGCCCTATGAAGAGCTTTGTCCAAGAAGCTATTTTGATTCTTTGTCAACTGACTTTAGCACCAGCTAAGCCGTCTTGAGATCCACGCCAAATTGCTCAATGCTTTCCCGGCTTCTATATAACCCTTGTCTCGCATCGGACCCTTATAAATGAATGATAACTAACGTTGCAATATTGTGAGGGATTATGATAATCACTGAACTAGGGCAAACCTCGTGTTGTAGGGAGAAGTGTCGGCTATCAAAGACGTCCATTGGTTGGATGTTGGAGGCAGAGAGAGAACGAGATAGTATCGAAGAACCAGGAAGTTTTTGGAGAGAATACAAAAGGGAAGGAAGACAGAGATATGGTCATGGGAACTCTGCAATTAACCGTAAGAATGACGAAGCCGTGCGGATATTAAACTTGCCGTGGCGAGCCGTTGCAGAATGATGCACATGAGCAACATGCATATCTATTCGCTACCAATCTGAGCTAACCCGTCTCACATGAACCTACAGCATCTTCACTTCTCATACAACATCTTCTAAGCTCACATAACCCAGCAGATCTCAACCAGACAACATTTCCCTTCGCAATAGCCTCCACAATGATCGCCAATCCCTTCATGATCCTCTACGACTCCAGTACACCTTGGCCTCACCTCACAGACCCCAACCACAGACCATAGGGCCTTCTGGCTCTTTGTCTGTGTCGCCGCCCGCATTTGTGTAGCCTCAGTACAACGGTCAAAATTAGACTCTTTTCGCACGGATGAACAGCGCCAGGCAAATAGCGGAAGGGATGTTGGAAGTTGGGTCAGTGTCCCGGCCGGTGTTAGCATGGCATTGTTTCCGTCCGTGGAAGCGACAGTTAGATGGTGTGGGGTCAAAGAGTCGAGGGAATAGGACCGAGGACTGTAAAGGGAAGAGGCATGGGGAAACAGAGATGGCTATGACTTGTGTGAGCTTGCTTATTGGATTTAACGTGGTTCACCAAATTATAGATTGATATATTGAAGAATAGTTGAGTTTACGGAATAAGGTTGAATGTGATGAGATAAATGTAACTTACACTTGTAAATATCACACTAGAAATACCTCAATATATCAGGGTTTATTCCAAGAGAACATACACTGATCCGAAGCACCCACCCACCATCTGTAACAACCTTTGCCCCTCTCGCCAATCAGCCTCACGGTAGACATATGCAGCCGGACATTTTAAATGTAACATTCCATAGGCCCATCCAGCCAAAGACAATGCCCTCTGTTAAATCGCCAGTTAGTTATAATACTCATATTGTCATATTACCATCATCTTGTCATCTTGTCATCTTGTCAGCATTGGTGAATTACATGCCAATTCATGCACCTAGTTATGGTCAGACTGTCCCTGGAATATTAAACCTGATTATTATGCGTTGACATCGTTACTTTGAAAGCCCCAATCGAGTCATTTACTCCCAACCTACTAAAACTCTTTTCCCCGTGTTAAGTAACCCAAGGGCTTTGATCGCGTGGCCATGGAACCGATGTGCCATCTGTGACTCTCCCGATCCCCGGAGAATTCACAATAAACGCCTCAGTCCGGGCTAGTTTCTAATTTCCGTACTTAGTGTGTCTTTGAGGTCCCCACGATCAATGGTACGATAGTAGTCCATAACATGGGCCTTGGATGGGAGGTTTATCGTTGCTCAAGTCTTCTCCGACCAACTAACACGGTAACTGACCAATGAGATTGTTAGGATACCGTCGCGGAGATTTACTCATTATGGTGATTTCTAGAAGGCTGCTCAGCCAAGACGTAGCGAGGCGGGTGTGATGCTAGCATAATGTCTAGTAAATTCTGCCTTTGTTTGGAGATAATGTGAATGTGATAGGGATATCAGGGAGTTCATCTGCGGGCATAAAGCACCATACATGACCTTCTGTGGATGCCCATTGTTTAGCCCGGATTAAAGGGATATATCAGTCGAGGGATATGTACAAGATTAGGGCACAAACAAGTCTTCAGCTGAGCCATGACATCATCCTTCACAAGTCATATTCTCACAATGGTGATACTTATTTCAATTATCACTTTGGTTGAGAGTTCCTACCCAAAAATCGACTCCTCCCACCGTAGTCCACCTACCCGATCTAACCTCTTTCCGTAACCCCCACACCTTCTTTACCATGCACTTTCCTCCCCGTCATTTGATTTTGCCACATCCAATTGTATGTACCTACATGTGTGTACTGTACCTACACATGACCCTTCAGGCGATCTAGAACCTATGATCACCGTCACTGTCACCAACATCATCCAATATATTCGTCACCAAGTAACCCTGCACCCCAGCGTTTTACTTGCACAATATCGCTTATACACAGCTAATAATAAGAGAGGGAATAATGCAGGACAGCTATACCATGGAGTGGATAGCTACATATCTCTCAGTGGTATCGGTTAAGTTTCTGAGTTCAGTGGAGATGTTATAGATAGGAGGAGAGAGAATTTCTTTGTGCCAAAGCGTATTGGCTGGGCCCCGAGGCTTCCGGATCTCAAAAATGCAAAATAAGAAGTAATGAAACTGACCCTAATCACACCGAGAATGCAGGATATAGGGTTACTGTCAAGGAAGATTGACTATGAGAAGACTGCCCCTGTGGAAGGATCAGGGACCACCGTAAATGGTGGCGTTAGGAGAATAGAGATTCATTAATTATGCAGCTCGTGTATGCATGACAATATGATTGAGGAGTTCTAAGTGGATGAAGGAAGACAATAGTGGCTCGCTCATATTATCTCTCAAGTGGATAATCTCACCATCTTGACTACGCTAAACAACATCCTCCTCTCCACAACAACCCGTGGATCTCATGACAATGGTGACAGCTTGTCCATCACCATCGGCATACGCAGCAAGTCAGCCAGGGGTTTCTCCCCATGTCCAATGCTAGTGTCTGACAGCTCCACATGTGTGCCCAGGCTCTTGATCACATATCATATTCCAATCCCCATCCTCATTCACCCTAGACTCCCTTCACACACACACATCACCATACATCCATGCATATATCTCCATGCATATGATATGTCTCACACCGACACCTGTCCTACCAAGCGATGATAACCCCATATACTGTCCACGCTATTCCAGATCCATAGCTTCTCTCTCGCCTGGCTCTCCCACCCTCCAAGCACATCTCGCTTCCACCATAGCCCCCTCCTCTCACCTCATAATTCCCAGTAGCCCCTCCTGTCACTCTCGTGGCTCTAACCAACACAAACATCGAGACATCATCAAACTAGGGTTATAAAAAAAAAACCCCACCCCCAAAACAACTACCATCACTGATCACATATGCATTGGACACCTTCCGGCCCGTCCCCTATTCAATCTCCAATGTCGTCATCCCAATCTCCCAGTCAATGCCAACAAAAGTATATCCACCCTTCAGCTCCTCATCCACATGTCCCGACCCGTCCACAATTCTCACGATATCTCTTACACACTATTCCCTCTATCCGATCCCTCCCACAGGGATAAACCCTCCCCCTGGTCTCTTCGGCCGATACCCTATACAACCCGGGCGCCCAAACCACAAACCATGTCCCATCAACACTCTCCCTCCCTTATATCTCTTCTTCCCTCAACCCACCGCCCGCTGTCATGATCCTGTTTGGCTGGCCGAATGGCCGAAGGTAATCTCTCTTGCGTGGGCTTCCTAAAACAGTAATCTTCACCGGGACTGTATATGCATAGGATCCCCGAACTGATCTCGGTGTCTTCATTGTTGGAGACTCTACCGAGGTTAACGACTATTGTGGCTTGAGTTGTGCGGGCTTGGCAAATGGGCATTGGTGGGAATGGGTATGTGTCTATGCATATCCAAGGCATCAGCATGTTCCTAGTAGACGATGAAGAATTGGAATAGAGTGGGGTTAATTGATTTATAAGATATGAGATATACCTTCTAGACTAAGATCCCTTGGTGCGAACTCTTGTTGAGAGCCATGGTGCCGTTGTCTCCATGCTACGAGCGCCTGCCAATTCCTATACAAACCATCTTGCGCCCCTCCCTCCCAGTAATTGCGATGCTCTCTCCATTGTTTCCCGCTTAGTATCCAAACTCAAGCATCACATACCATCCTCTGATCCGCCCGTCCAGTCTTCTTACATCCGATCCGCTTGACAGCCAATTAGCTGACTCAGCAATTGTGTAACATGATAATGAGGATGAAGGAGATGGGTATTGTTGTCGCCTACTAGCCGATACCATACCACAAAGAACCTCGATTAAATACTCCCATAGAGACTGATACTCTAAACTTTGGAACATGTCACTGCCATATGTAACAACCAGGCCATCACTCACATATCTTCTACGTCGGCCAACGTCGCTGTCGACACAGCCATCTGCTTCTTGATCTTGGCTTGATCGTGATCCCAACGCATCTGTTGGCTCTCCATAGCATTCATCCACCTGCATATCATGTTAGATTGTATTCTGCCTTTCCTATCTCTCATCACGAGCTCCTGAGGTATTCAACTTACACCTTGACAGTCCGATCATCCCCGCATGACACAATCTGCTGATTGTTGAAAGGATGGAAAACTCCCTTGCTCGTTGCTTTCGTATGGCCCGTCAACGTTGCAACCAACCGCCCTGTCAACGTTTGCCAGATGAAAATCAAACCCTGAGTACTCCCACTTAGAACAAATGCAGCGTCGGCACCGCCGCACGTTACCCTGACTACGTCATCGCCCACATCGGCCCCAACATAGTGAACAAGTCGAGTTCCGGTCTTGATATCGATAGCCATGGCATTTTCGTTTTGTGAGTTGACAAACAACAAGTTGCCGTCGGGATGCATCGCAATCGAAATAGCGCTGGAGATGGTGGTGATGCTGCGTGCGATAGCATGGTCTTTGTTGTCATAGAGTACAATTTCTTTCGAATGCAAAAGTAGAATCAAATGCTTGCCATCACCCACATCAGCCATGTCCAGGATCCTGTACCTCAGATCGGGTGTGCTGACTTTACGACCGTTAGCATCAAATTTGACTAGACAGGCTCCGTCATCTAACGAGCTGACGGTGTATGATTGGCCATCTGCAGCCCATATGCAATTCGAAGTCTCGGTATAGAAAGTGCTGCTGGACACAGACTGATCGAGCTTGTCTGAGTGCCATAGCGACACACTCCGGTCCATGGAGCACGTAACCAACTTGCCATCATCCGGGCTCCAAGACACTGAAGTGATACCGGCACCATGCAACCCTTTTTTGACCGCAACCGGCGTGTAGTTTGAAGTTTGATAGATTGTCAAACTCCCCTTACCGCCGCCAACGGCCAGGTACTTCCCCGAGTTTGAAAAAGACAGTACCCACGGCTCTTCCTCCTCGTTGTGTGGGAATGGCTCCAGAGATAACGTCATATTGTTGGGGAAATCACTCAATTCGCAATGGTGAGGCTGGACTAGAGACCGAATTATCGGTTTGGTGTGGTATAGGCACTTGGTAAACTCATGAGACATTGTATTTTCGATCATGTATCCGAAGCGATTTTTGGGGATCATGGCTTCCTGAGAGATTGAATTGGAGATTAAATCCCAGAGTTTTATGCGGTTAACCGAAGTCACTTTGGATAACTTTTGCCTCAAAATGATTGTTTCCGGCTTGCTCATGATGATGGCAGCAAGTGCTGGGAGGGAATCATCGGTATCACCACCCTCTGCAGGAGCTGTTTGAGATAGCTCATTGCGGAGCACCTTGAGAGCCTCTGCTCTGCGCCCGTTGAGCAAGTGTTCGTAGTATTTTTGGCGGCGGATTAAAAAGTGCAGCCGAGATTTGTCGGCTCCGGCTACCAACAAGCCCACGGTACCGGGAGACACCTGAGGATTCGAATGAGAAGCTCGAGAGATCATGTCTTCGGCGCTAGACCAGTTACCATCCATTATGCTTTCCTTGAGTTCCAACACCGAGCCGTTCTCTAATTGGCAGCCCGTTTGTTTGCTAAGTTGGTTTGCAATGTCCTGGTGGCCCATGTAACCCAGAGTTTGGATCAAAACTCTCGTCATCTCGTCCCTACTCCAATTCTCATATATACCTCCTGGCTCAAACGAGTCCGCCAACGGCGCACCATCGTGGCTAATAGGCCCATGTATACCAAGAGACCTAAATAGACTGGGCGCTCTGGGTTCGACCGATTCTTCTCCGTGAGAGCGGCCGTTCTTCATACCGCTTCCATTAGACTTTCCATTGGTCTTAACATGAACTGAGACGGTGGATCCAGCTGCAGTACCTTTAGCCTGAGACGACGACATAATCGTATCAAGGAAGGGGTTCGACTTTGATCGTTTATGTGGTCTATCAGGCGATGATCTTCCCTCAGAGGCCTGACCGTTATCCAAATTGGCTTCTTCAAGAGTTCGACGACGATGACGGTCAGGCCCCTGGGACTCGTGGAACCGGAACGGGGACGGAATGATGAAGGGGTCGTCTGCTATCAGCCGTGAAGCTGCCTAGCAAACGGGGCGTAGGAGATATAGAATGGGTAGTTGGTCGTAAGCTCGTTCAAAGAGCTTTGGTGTGGGATTCGATGAAGGGTTGGATTTGGGCGAGAAGTCGGAGTCGGCTGGTGGTTGGTGTGGAGTGAGTTGGGTAGTGTGTTGATTTGTCAAAGGCAGGGTAATGAATTTGGGTGTTGTTGGGTGTTGAGTGCTGATGGCGTTGACGAAATTGATGGCGTTGATGGCGTTGATGGCGTTGATGGCGTTGATGGCGTTGATGAAGTTGATGAAGTTGATGAAGTTGATGGAGTTGAGTAATGATCAGAGAGAGATGGTGATGCAATTGTAATCACTAAATCGATGATAAGAACTGGGTCTAGATTCCAACGTTAGTCCAAATCACTAATTGCAACCAAGACACTTTGAGCTGATCCCGGCGCTCACTGAGGGGAAGCTCCTGGAGCTCTAGTGGGTACCACCCCCAGATTGAGGCCTAAGCTTAGTGGAGATGCCAGAAGTCGTTTGGCGAAGTGCAGGAAACCAATATATTATTATCAAACGACAAACATATGCCCATCACGAGAGAAGATTGCGATAAATAAATATGTCGATGTGTGGTGAGTGTTTATTTGCCGGGTAAATCAGTAGAAGCTGGCGGTAGTTCTTCGCTTATTGGAGATCCCCCAGTAGTAGCATTTATAGCAGCGCTCGCTGTGGCGGATGATGAAAGTCATGCGCTGAGCTAGAACCATGCATTATCTACAATAGTAGTAGTAGTAATGGTAATGGTAGTAGTAGAGTCTTTGATGAATGACAGCTCAGGCGGATAACGATTCAAAATATACAGCGCTGCCGTTGTGTGTATTGAGGCTCAATTAATTAATTAATTGGGCCTCGAAGGGACTCATGGATTTTCACTGAATACTGGTGTCTCCACGCGCACGTCGCTAAAAATGGCAACGTATCACACGCCCAATATTGTCTTTGCCTGAGAACGCACAGGATGCCATATATTGAGCTACAAGACAAAAGGCAAGATATTCGAAGTAAATCTTGACATCTATGTCGAGTTATGCTGTCGCCTGGTTGATGACGTATGCAGACAAATCGGTTGATACTGACCGGGCTCTCCAGACCACGTCACCTGATCCCTAGCTCTTACCAAACACTAGCCCAAGTGTATAGACACATAGAGACACATATATATACACATATAAATACAAGCGCAATCCAACAACTTATCGGTGATCGCTAATTTATAAAAGGTAGTGCGCTTTATTCTTGCGCCTGTGATATGTGAGCTTTGAGCCCATGTTCAGCATATATTCAAGATGCAAGGATTTCTTTGCCATACATGCCACTATTATCCATATGAGTAAAGTCCCACTAACTCACTGTTTCGATTCGCTGTGACTGGTCCCAGTTGCCGGTGTCAGTGTGCGTATGCATGACAGACTCTCCGTCACCGAAACATGCGGCTGCCAATCCTCTATCTCCGCTCAGGCTGGGCTGAGACTCCTTCAAACAATAAATTTATCACTTAGGCATTGCCGCTGACTTGGGGAGCATCGAGTTTACTGATATTTATTTCTATGGGCCTCTCCATTAAAATAGGATATAAGAATTTGGCATCAATAATTAGGCATCCGAATTCCAACCAACTGTGCTTCCACTGTACATGACTCTTGATGGGCCACTTGATAGGCGGTGAGGGAGCTTGCATTTCTCTGTGCATATATTGAGAGACCCTAAACAGGATTGCTAGCTTCACCGGGCCTCAGCGGGTAACAACTCAACCACAGAATGACCTTCTGGACCTTCTGTATGAGGGCCTCATTGTAATCAAGGATGGGCAGGAAGGAACCCCAAGGCAGCACTGGCTGGAGGTAAGTCTTGGGCAACATTGGATATAAGATCAAAGCAAGTGCTTGCGCAGGCACTGACCATCTGCCCTTTTCAAAGTTGATAACCTGTCCTACTGCGATCCATGGCCATGATTTCTCAAACTTGTCTTCTTTAAGTCCTTTCTGCAATTACTTGTATTGTGCCTAATTAGCTGAATATTCTGCACTTCTGACCCTGTGTTGACCACGGCGTCGGTTGCTTCTAATCACTACTAACAAACTAGACAACTTGTCTGAAGCCCAAATCCAAGCTTCTGCGCCAGGTACTTAGCCTAAGGAGCAGCGCCCCTGTCGAAGCCCACGAACATTCCTCTTCTCCAGCTTCTTCCCCTCCATTTCTGATCTACTAACCTTCGATCTCGACGACCACCTCCAAACCCGTTATTAAGCCTATAATTTTATATCATCAGTGTAGTTGATCCCGAAAAAATCTCTACCTGACTGCCTTGATTATCTGCCTCATTGCCTCTTCGACGGCTCACTATATACCCAACCCTTTAATATCGTTTCTCGACCCGCACAACCCCCCACAGCCCGCCATGAGCTCCCACACCACGGGCGGTATCTCAGATCCCGCCCTGATTCAGTCAGTCCCGCCTAATAGATGCTGCCTTTTTTGGCATTGAGACGATGCGCCACCTCAATACTGCCCGGTATTGCCCGGTACTATCCCGGGCTCGGCGCTATCGCAACCCAGCACCGCCTGCCATGCTCCGCGACCTGAATACTGACCTTGTTGTTCCCTCCTAGGCTTGTCAACAAGCTGCAAGATGTCTTCGCTACCGTCGGTGTGAACAACCCAATCGATCTGCCTCAGATTGCTGTCGTTGGTTCGCAATCCAGTGGAAAGTCCTCCGTTCTTGAGAACATTGTCGGCCGTGATTTGTAAGTCCCCAATTTCCCCCCCTTGCGCCGCCCTCCCGACTGCGCACGCTAACTGTATCCCCCCTTTACGCCTACAGCCTTCCCAGAGGTTCTGGTATCGTCACTAGAAGACCGCTTGTTCTTCAGCTTATCAACCGCCCCGCTGGATCCAACGGAAACGCCGATGTTACCTCCGGATCCGACAAGGCCGCCAACGCCGATGAGTGGGGTGAGTTCCTTCACTTGCCCGGCGAGAAGATTTATGACTTCAACAGAATCCGGGATGAGATTACCCGGGAAACCGATGCCAAGGTCGGCCGTAACGCCGGTATCTCACCCGCTCCCATCAACCTCCGCATCTACTCGCCCAACGTCCTCACCCTCACCCTTGTCGATCTTCCCGGTCTGACCAAGGTGCCGGTCGGCGATCAGCCCCGCGATATCGAGCGCCAAATCCGTGAAATGGTTCTCAAATATATTGGCAAGTCGAATGCTATTATTCTCGCCGTTACCGCCGCCAACCAGGATCTTGCAAACTCGGATGGTTTGAAGATGGCACGTGAGGTTGATCCTGAAGGTCAGCGCACGATTGGTGTGCTCACCAAGGTTGATTTGATGGACGAAGGGACGGATGTTGTTGACATTCTCGCCGGCCGTATCATTCCTTTACGCCTGGGATACGTACCGGTTGTCAACCGTGGTCAGCGTGATATCGACAACAAAAAGCCTATTCAAGCTGCCTTGGAAGCCGAGAAGAACTTCTTTGAGAACCACAAGGCCTACCGCAACAAGAGCCCGTACTGTGGTACTCCTTACCTTGCGCGCAAGCTGAATCTCATTTTGATGATGCACATCAAACAGACCCTGCCCGAAATTAAGGCCCGTATCTCCAGCTCCCTTCAGAAGTACACTAGTGAGCTAGAGTCCCTCGGCCCTTCGATTCTCGGCAACAGCGCCAATATCGTGCTCAACGTGATTACCGAGTTTACAAACGAATGGAGAACTGTGCTGGACGGAAACAACACGGAGCTGTCGAGTGCTGAGCTTTCTGGTGGTGCTCGTATTAGTTTTGTTTTCCACGAGCTTTACTCCAATGGTGTCAAGGCCGTTGATCCTTTTGATGTTGTCAAAGATGCGGACATTCGCACTATTCTGTACAACTCGTCGGGTTCATCACCTGCTCTGTTCGTGGGAACGGCTGCTTTCGAACTGATTGTCAAACAGCAAATCAAGAGACTGGAGGAGCCTAGTTTGAAGTGTGTGTCGCTTGTCTATGATGAGTTGGTGCGCATCCTGACCCAGTTGTTGGGCAAGCAGCTGTACCGTCGTTACCCCGGCCTGAAGGAGAAGGTTCACGGCGTTGTCATTGGCTTCTTCAAGAAGGCCATGGAGCCTACTAACAAGCTGGTCAAGGACCTTGTGTCGATGGAGTCCTGCTACATCAACACTGCCCATCCCGATTTCCTCAATGGTCACCGCGCCATGGCCATTGTCAACGAGCGCCACAACCCCGCCAAGACTATTGCTGTTGACCCCAAGACCGGCAAGCCCCTCCCCAACCAGACTCCTGTCCGGTCGACCAGCCCGGGCACAGACTTGGAGAGCAACTCTGGGTTCTTTGGCAGCTTCTTTGCGGCCAAGAACAAGAAAAAGGCTGCTGCTATGGAGGCTCCCCCGCCGTCCCTGAAGGCTTCGGGCACTCTTTCGGAGCGCGAGAACATTGAGGTTGAGGTTATTAGTAAGTCATAACTATATTTGTGACGATGAATCGGAAATATGTGCTAACCAGGACTCTACAGAGCTGCTGATTGCTTCATACTTCAACATTGTCAAGCGTACCATGATTGACATGGTCCCTAAGGCCATCATGCTGAACCTTGTTGCGTAAGTCTAAAGATAAAAGAGCGATTATGAATTCACATAACTAATAATTTTTACAGCTTCACCAAAGACGAGATGCAGCGTGAGCTTCTTGAGAACATGTACCGTACTGACCAGCTCGACGACCTCCTCAAGGAGAGTGACTTCACTGTCAGACGGCGTAAGGAGTGCCAGCAAATGGTCGAGTCCTTGGGCCGTGCCAGTGAGATCGTCAGCCAGGTCCAGTAAGAAGCGCATTACGACATCTAACGACCAAAATTCCCTATCTTCTTCCTGTGGCTACGTTGACGGAGCTCATCTTAACTCATATAATCCCCCTTGGCGAGTCATGGAGTCAGCCAAGTCTGATATTGAACTTGATATCAGCACCCCCATTCCATGTTCTTTTCTTTTCCTTCCTTCAGTCTGTTTCTTGTTGTTTGATTTGAGATATCACGCTGATGTTTATTACCTCCTTTTTACGCCTTGTTCCATTTTTTGTATTTTATCGTGTCGACATTTTGGGTCGATACAAAGAAATATCAATAGACTCAACTTATAGTTAGCCATGCCGTTTTTCTTTTTGGTGATGCTTGTATGAAGATACTGTGTATATTGAATGAATCTTGTTGAATGATGCTAAATGCAGTAGTATGCTGTTGAACCCTGAACCTGACAAAGGAAACCAAACTAATATAAATGCAAAGAGGCCACCTCCAATACTCCATTTTACTGTGTCTTAGCAGCCGCCTCCTGCGCCTTGCTTTTCTTCAACTGCGCCGACTCATCACCATATCCTCCAAGCTCAATCCCACCAAAGCCATAAGTCTTACCCTCCGGGCCTCTGTCAACCTTACATCTCGGCCCTCTCTCCTTCAAATCATCCTTCAACCACCTCAACACCAATGACCCCAACGTACTGTTCCCTGATCCCTTGGTCTCCTCATCCACTGTCGCCAAAAACTCGTCAGCGGTGCCCCATTCCTTGACCGAGCCAAGATGCATGTGGACCAAATGAGTCGGCCACCCCGCCAGGTTATCAAGAATATGCGTAGCGTAGACAATAGTGCAAGAACGCGACTTGGTTTCCGCAGCAAGCCAAGAAAGAAACTGAGCACGAGACCAGACGTCAAGGTCAACGGTAATTTCATCAAGAAGCAAGATATTCCAAGGACGAATCAGCCCCATAGCAAGCTGCACTCTCCGTCTCTCTCCATCCGAAACCGCATGCAACCGCCACCGCGTATCAATATCCAAAACCTCGACCAGCTCGTCACGACGCTCCGGGTACGCATTGCCTCCAACACTGGCCAGTAACTCCTCGACGCCAATGTCGGTGCGCACAATGGGGTTGAGAACCCATTCGAGACCAAGGTAGGTGACGCCTTCGAGCGAGTTGTGGAAGGGGTCACGGGAGCAGATGGAGATGGTGTTGGCGGGGGCGAGACGTTTGCCAGCGAGGAGGCGGAGGAGGGTGGTTTTGCCAGCGCCGTTGGCGCCAACAAGAAGAGTACGGGACCCGGCGGGGAGGGAGAGGTTGATGTTTTGGATGCCAGAGGCGTAGTTGGGGAAGGTATATGTGAGGTTCGTGACCTCAACGGTGGGAGGGGCTTGAGAGGGCATGGTGGTGAGTGATGAGTGGTGATTGCGTGATACAGTGGGGAAATGTGGTACGGCGGGGAAATATGACAGATAGTCAGTACTGTATTAAGAAATAAGTAATGGCTATGCGAGTAACTTAGTTCCAGTCTTATAAGAAAGGTAAATATACAGCAGATTATCAGGTGGTTAAGATCCAATAATCTGAATTGTGGGGATCTTCAAGAAGTCTAGAACTAGGTCATAGTGGCGTGCTGACGTCAAAGTAGAGTCATTCTCACCGAAACTCACCGAATAGCTATATTCGGTATGATCCCTGTATACCGAAAGTGCTTAACGCCAAGCTGCGCGTCCCACCATCGTAGCTTCCCTGGTAACGCGTATTGGCCTGTGATATAATAGTAATATTTAAATAGTTGGTGAGGGGCTGAATATTGTAGACAAGCCAGGCTATATGTCTTTCTAGTTGTTTAATACTACCAATTGCGCCCCGACTCCCTTCTCTTAACTATATTCATCCTTTTCTTTATTTGTCCTATTGGCGCTGTACCGGACAACTACATACTTATTGCAATAATGGTCAAGCTCAGTGATATCTCCAGCTCTCTTTTGAGCGCACCCTCGTATGTGCCATCATCAAGTTTATCTGCTATCCCGAAACTGTATACTAATGCCTTTACAGAAAAGATGGGCCTCCATCCCAATCCCGGGCCCTCTCGACCTATCACCCTCTCAAGACCTTTATGCTCCCCGAACCCCGCTCTTACAAACAGCAATATGGCGATATGTATTTCCTCCGTCTAACGAAAATCAAACCCGCCGTCGAAAAAAGAGCACAGGATGCCTGGTCTGGCGAAATAATTGCGGGTGAAGAAGTCCAAAGAGTAGAAAGAGTCCTTGACGTCAGACAAGGTGAGCTCTGCTGGGTGACAGGCACAATCTATATAGATATGATCTTGAAGCCCAACATCTTGGAGGATGTCTCTAAAGATGTAAGTATTGTATGCTAAAATCTAATTTCGAGCTCTAACTAACTGGTGGAATCTCAGCGTGAAATCAGCGGACCCCCTTCGACCCAGAAATACTACTCAGAAGACGGCAGCGACCAGATCATGCTCGAAGATGAATCAGGCCGTGTCCGCCTTGTCGGTAAACCCCTCGAGTCCCTTCTACTTGTCACTGGATGCATTGTCTCCGTCATGGGCACGGAAACCGCCGATGGCGAATTCGAAGTCATCGACATAAAATTCCCCGAGTTACCTCCCCAGCCCGAGCGGTGGTCTCTTAGTCCGAAGCCCGCGAATCACCCCAAGGGTTCCAAGATTGCCATTGTCTCTGGTTTATCATTTTCCAGTGCGGACGCAAGTTCAGCACTGCAATTGGGCCTTCTTCAGGAGTTATTGCTGGGCGAGTTACTGGATGGTGAGAGCCGAGATGGCTTGGCGGGGATCTCTCGGCTGATTATTGCGGGGAATTCTATTGCGAACGATGAGCCAGAAATAGATGAGGAGAAGGAAAAGTCCAAGAAAGCTCACAAGAAATACGGATATGATGCCAGTACATACAATCCCATCCCTTCGCAACTATTCGATAACTTCTTATCTTCAATTCTTCCCTCGATCCCGGTCACTCTGCTTCCGGGGCCCCAAGACCCGGCGAACGTTGCGTATCCGCAGCAGCCAATTCACATGGCCATGTTCACACAGGCAAGATCGTATACGACGGATCCAGGAAAGCAAGATCAAGAGAAATCTCCTAATTGGTTTGATACAGTGTCGAATCCGTTTGAAGGGGAGATTGACGGGTGGCGAGTATTGGGGACAGGCGGGCAGAATGTGGACGACGTGTTCAAGTATATTGGGAGCGATGATCGTTTGGGAATGATGGAGGCTATGTGCAGATGGCGGTTGGTAGCACCGACGGCACCAGATACGCTTTGTAAGTTTACTTTCTTTTTCTGTTTGAAGATGGAGGACTATCAAGTTGTGAGGACATTGTGCTAACTACTGTGTAGACAGTTATCCGTTCCAGAACGATGATCCGTTTGTACTCAAGGATTGCCCGCATTTGTTCTTCGTGGGTTGTCAACCGGAGTTTCAAACGCGGGTTATCGAGGGCGAGAATGGGCAGAAGGTTCGCCTAGTAACAATTCCAGAGTTCCGTGAGACTCATGAAGTATGCTTGGTGGATACCGAGACTCTAGAGGTCACCAAGATTAAGATTGCAGTTGGCAAGGAGTAAGAGTTTGTTATGAAGTTACGATTTATATAGAGATTAGTGATGTAGACAATGCAAGCACGCTGGGGTATGTTTACTAGATGTTAATTCCTGATTTTAATTATTACAGGATTCCTTCTTATCACTATGAAGAAACCAAAAGTCTAAAGTCTATCTAACAAAAAAGCAAAAACCCAATCGTCATTATATGCTTCGATCCATAGTCTTATAAATCGTGTATTTACCACCACCACCAATCTTTCCGCATCTGCATCGTATGCACCGGCTCTAACAACTCCATGGCCTTCCATAACACCCCCGAATCCACAACCTCCTCCCTCACATTCTTCACTCCGTTGCTCTTTTGTCGTTCCCTTGCTCCCCCCTCTGCCAAGTGCACTAGCCACCCCGGCAAAAACGCCAACCGCTCCTTTAGCAGCGCCCTTTGCTTTTCGCTCATGTGTGCGCAGAACGATGCATAGCTAGAGTCGTCGCTGTCATAGGCAGAATCGGCGAATTCGGAAATGATGGGGGAGACAGTGCCGGAGGATGACGGGATTACGGGGGTAGCGATGTCGGTGTTGAAGGTCCAGAGGTGCTCGATACGGCCAAGGCAAAGGGATATCGTGACACGGGGACAGATTGTGAAGATGGAAGGGTGAGAAAGGACCAGGAGAGATGCCGGAGTCATCGTAGGGACTTCAGAGCCGGGAAGGAGCTCAAGGGTGATAGATTGAAGGTTTGGCAACTGGGACTTGAGTAGCTGGAGGCGCTCAGGGAGCCAAGAGGGCTCCAGAAGGAGCCATAAGTCGAGGGTTATCCTCAGAGAGCGGATGTGCTCGCGGCCTTGTCTGGCCAGAATTGCCATGGCGGGGCAATCGGTGTCGGGAAGACTGCTGCGGGACCGCGGTTTGTCGGTGATGTGGAAGGTGGTGTTGGAATAGAGGTGAGCGCGTCCGAGGTGGTAAAGGGCCCGGTTGGTGCGGAGTAGAGCAAGGGAGCATGAAGGTTTGGGGGGATGATAGCAGTCTTGGCCTTCGCGGTGGAGGCGGGAGAGGGAAGGGCAATGGCAGCTTGTGGAGATGGAGATGTGGGAGTCTTCGAGGTCGTGGGGGATTGGGAGGGCGTATTCGATGATTATCATAAGGATATCTAGGGGAAGATCAAGCAGGGGGAAAGTAGAGGCCGATGAGGTGGAAGCAGTAGTAGAAGGAAGCTTGATGAGAGGTTGGGAAGATGGGAGAGTGAGAGTACCAGCCATAAGAGCGGCCATGTTTTCCTCAGTCATGTCGATGGGTAACATGCTGAAGGTCGAAGAGGATGTATCTTGAACAAAATCACGATGTTGAGGAGGAAGATTCAAATTAGAGTCAGATCTCTGTCGTTTCCTCGAGTATCTTGATTCAATATTATAAAGACTTTTGTTTGAAGATCGAGTCCGCATATTGAAGGAAAAAGAAAGGGAAACGAGTAGAACATATATAAAACTCAAACTCGGTTGACCTTTAATATAATAGACTTATTCGTATTGATAACACGCACTAGGGAACGTCTCGTGCAGTCAGCTAAGACATCGATACAGCATGCCTATGCCTGTCCTTCCATGGCACTGCCGGGACTCAACCAAAGGACAACGGCGTATGTCGGTGTCGTTCTCTGGCTGTACCACAGGGGCACTTGTCCGGGGGAAGTAGATGAAAAAGAAATTGAAAAAGAGATCAGATAAATTCAATAAATTCGATACGTAGCGTCCTATTCTGACGTCGTATCAAGCCGTCCTTCGATTGCCTTCCAGAAGGGGATATTTCGCTGATTGAATATATCCGGCAGCTTATTGCCTTGATCACTTGTCTCGTTGATAAAACCACCCAATTGATGGCAGCAGCGATGCTGGGAAGCTTTGAAAATTTGCAGGATGGCTGCACCTGTGGGTAAAAAGCCAAGGGCTAAAATCACACCACCCTAAGCAGCAAGACGGAGAAATAATAAAATTGAATAGTATGGGATGGAAATTTTTATGTAGGTGGATAAACGGCAGTGTGTGTGGGATAAAAATACAGTATTAACCACCTAATGGGCGATGATGGCGTGGATAGTGTGGCGTGGTAGGACAGGCAGATTGTGACTGATGGCTCGAAGGGGAATGTTTGTGGTTGTAAGTGGGGGCAGGAACCCGCTATCTTTGTCCGACATGAGTGGAACACAGGTGGCGGCAGCTGGGGAAACCTCCCAGCAGTTGTCTCGTGGCTCTTTCCGTCTCGGATTACGGTGAAAAATCGGGACTTCAAGGAATTTCAGAATTCCAAGGGATATTGTAGAGCCAATCCTGGAGAGAATAGCGGGAGCAACCGCCGAACGGCACGAATGGGATCATCTAGCGATCTAGGCTCAAGGCCAACAACCAGATCCTAATGGACTATCAATGACCGGGATCGATATCTTGATTCTTCCAGCTCAACCATGGCACAAGCCCAATAGTCATTATCATGAATATTTCTCTGGAATTCCCAAATCATTATGGGCCATGTACCGTTCTTTACAGCCGTCAATACCACATATTTGCATCAGTTTGCATGTGCCACATTTGGCTACCATTAGCTGTCTGGCTCGTCGTCCCAAAGCGGTAAAAATAAGTATACAGTCAATTAATCATTATTCCCATCGTCCATTCTGTCAACTCACATCAAGTGGGAGCACCTGGAATCCAGCCACTGGAAATCAGGCAAACTCGGCTATCCCGACAACGTACCGATTCTTGTATGCGGAATAAACCCGGGAAAAGCCTGGTGATTTCTCGCAAATAAAGGGGAGGGCTACTGATTACAATAGACTCATCTGGTCCTATATATTAGTTGCTGGGTAGAATGGATCTGAGGCTGAGGATTGGTACACAGGACATGCAGGAAAGCTGGCTCATCATAACCATTCCATAGCTAGCCGTGGCTGATAGGCGACAAGGCGTGTTGCGACGTTCGTGGTCATAGAGTAACAGTATACTTAACCCGTAACCTGGTCATCATCATGTGACAGACGCCGCTTGTGTGAATTACAGAAGCCTCGAGATAATTTCAGGATGTCATGGTTTGATGTTCGGTCTTAAAGTGTATTTGATGCCAAGAAAATATCCCATGTCTTGACGTCAGACAACAGAGCTTTGGATGAGAACGACAGCTACCATTGACGGAAAAGCTATGGCAATGTAATCATGTTGAAGCATTTATCCAGAAATGACCCCACAGTCTGCAGTGTCACAGTCAACTCATCACAACCAAATGTGGTCATGCGCTTCTTTACCATTATTGGTTATCAATCATTAATTATCATATAACTCATGTACCCACTTGCAATGGCCACAATATATTCCCCAAACGGCCGATCAAGGAAGTTCAAAGGGAATCATCTTGAAGATCCAATCATCATCGCAGAAGTAATCATCACAACACTCATCGCCATCTTCATAATACCACATCCCACACGTCAAACCCGCGACACCTGTCACCCATATCACAATCCCCACACGTCTTTCTCATCCGTTCAATCTCCGAAAAATTGCAGATCTACCCTTCCCAATATACTACGCTGAGAATTAAATATTACCCATAGTAGTCATTAGTCACCAGCGCTTGTCAGGCCGGACTGCCATGGCGTGATGGGTGCTGCAGGATTTGCCGGACAATGTGGGATGCCGAAAGGTTTGGCGAGTGATCCGGAGCTCTTGATACTGTCATTATGAGAGGTTCCGGCCAGCCGACGAGGCTATGCTACACAATGAGATGAAACACTATATGTTAAGACGTGTGGATGTAGTATGTTGATTCATTGGTTGGGTATATTATTTAACCCTTATTATTATATACAAGGGTCTATTATATCGCCATTCACGTGACTTTAACCCGGAAGATCACCATTTCACCATGATCCAAAATAGCCTGTAGTTATGACAAATTTAGATCCCTAGCTTTTTCGATTTCCCTCCTCTTTCTCAACTCCCCGCCTTTGAGTCTACTCGTGCAAGAACTCCGCGATATCCTTATCTTCGTCATCTTCTTGCAGGTTCCTCAATCTCTCCTCTTCCGCATCCATCATAACCTTCAACATCTTGCGCTGTCTCTTCCGCGCCTTGGCACCCCAATTCGACGCCGCCCCGCTCGTCCCCACCGGCAGCCCCTGGCTTAGAGCAACTGCGGCATCCAACTCATCGTCGTCATCGTCGGGAACCGGCACGCGCAGTTTGCCACGGATGTCGTTGGCGGTTAGCACGTCTTCGGCGGAAGCGTCTTCCATCATGCGTTCTTGGCGGCCTGCGGCAAGCTTCATGACGTAGGGGCGGAAGAGGCAGTAAGCGCCGACAATGATGATGAGCCGGAGGAATTTATCGGGGGACATGTCGGCGATGGTAAGAGAGATGTTGTTGGCAACGCGCTCCATGAAGGGCATAGCGTTGGGTTGCGGAGGGGGATCCATTTTGGTTGTGTGTATATGCGAGTATATATAGGTGTAAATTGGAGATTAAAAAAAATAGATAAGAACCGGTTGATCAGGCTTAGAGTAGAGGTTCGGGACGGGATACGGCGTTGGGTCCGAGTGTTTGCTGGGGGTGGCAACTATATGCAAGTGATGCGCTTCTAAGCGGGATATCGGTACCAAATACAGCTGCTAGAATACTAGAAAGATTCTATGATACAGAGCGAAAATTGCAAATGGACGAGATAGAAATGCGGAAAGATAGTAAATAAGGATGGCAAGAAGAAACTAAGTCGTTGGCGGGCTCAGTGCGGGTTTAAGGACGTGGATGCCAGCGGAAAGGCCAGAAGGACAGAATCGATTTTAAAGTGGAGACGGTGGAATTCACTGGACTGAGATTGGCTGGATAGGCGATTAGTTCCCCAAAATGAATGACGATATTCTAGGGTTTGGGGGTTGCCGGTGATTAAGCTAGGTGGGAATTAGACGACTAAGGCCTAGTGAAGACGTGGTATTATGAGCCGGCGCTATGAGATTTATTCAATGGTGTGAGTTGGCTTTATCTCAAAGGAATCACTTATATATATCCAAGCCGGCTCTATATCATGACGTCACCCAGCAACAGCTGCATAATATAACCCTATGTATAAACAACCCTATTTCTTGTTTATACTATGCTGTTCTATCCAAACAATGGCTACTAGCTGGGATTTGAACCTTCATCAACACTTAGTCTTAACAATGGATGACGAGGTTCGCCAACAGGTTTGTGGTTCAAATATCACTGTAACTTAGTCCAAGATGCTAACCATCTCTCCAGCGCCTTAAGACCGCCCTCTGGGCTGCCATTGGCCGCATCGTCGACCAAGAAACAATGTCACGTGATCGTAACGCAACTCCGCAATTCATTGGCGCGCTCACTGAGATGGTCTGGACACTATTAGGTGCGTTGGAAGAAGGGCGATGACTCTTGTGTGTCTTTTATCGCTAATAATCAAGGATAGAAAACACGGCGGCGGATCTGGAGCATTTTGCAGAACACGCAGGACGATCCACCGTGACCACCAAGGACGTGATGCTGTTGACGCGCCGGAATCCGGATTTACAGAATATTATTCGGGAGTTCATTGAGGAGCAAAAGAAAAACAAGGCAGAGGGGAAGTAGTCGTGAGGGCTGAGGGTTTTCTCGGCTGATGGTATTGGGGTTTGTTTTTTTTGGCGTTGTGCGAGGATACGGATATCTTGTCATGCATTTCCTGGGTTTGATTTCACACATTGTTTCGCGTTATTAATACTACGTTCACTCTCATCATGGATCGACACTCATCTCTCTATAGATCGTATGACTTCTTCCACTCTTCCAGCAAGCCCAAAGACACACCGTTGCCACCGCAAACTTCCAAAATAACAATATGGTCCGCCCAAGGCTTCCCATCCTTCTTAAGCACTGCTTCAAGATCGCCCCGATACGCCACAGATAGCGTTGCTCCACACGCGGGCTCAACCATGATTCTCTCATCATCGGCAAATCTCAAGCAAGCATCCACTGCTTCCCGGTCGGACACAACCACGCTCTCCGCCTTCGCCTGGTGGAACAACTCCCATGTTCTCTTTGATACCTGAATGGCACCCAGAGATGAGGCAATCGACGTGATCGCTGGGAGCGGCAATAACTTGCCAGCACGGACACAGGCAGCCAAGGAGTCTGCTCCTGAAGTCTCTACGCCGATAACACGGGTCCCAGTACATTGAGGGGACCTCTGGATCCCTTGGATCACCCCGTTGAAAAGGCCGCCACCGCCCACGCTGCAGACGATGCCGTCAATTTCGCCCTTCACTTGTCTCAAGACCTCATCTACCACAGACTCGGCGCCTTCCCAGATAACCGGGTGGTCGAATGGCGGAACGTAGATTCCGTTGGGATCATTAGCGAGTAAACCTTTGCGCACATGGGCATCGGCATCGGCCCAAGAGTCTCCAACGATGTGTACGGTGGCCCCAAGGGATTTCATCTTGGCAAGCATGATGGGGGAAGTCCGGGAGTGGACGACGATAGTTGCAGGGACAGCGAGTGATTGGGCGGCGATTATACAAGCGATGCCAGCGTTACCGGAGGACGAACAGTAGAAATGAGGGGCGGCCGTGGTGGAGTTTTCGAGGCAGTGTTGGAGGAAAGTTGAGATACCACGAGACTTGAATGAACCGGAGGGTTGGAGGTTGTCGAGTTTGAGGTAGATGTTGCTAGGTAGGTTAGTACTTGGTGGTGAAAGATAAGGGCGAAGCAAACTCACCAGCCGGCAATGGCGGAGAGAGGAGTGCTCCGGATGCACGGAGTCTCGCGGTAGAGCTGAGGCTTTATAACGGTCATGATGATGGCTTTTGTGTGAAAGAATGATATGGTTTGTTAAACTGTGATATTAAGATGCCTCATTTCTACATTCTCACCTGGGAGACTCTCCTCTTTATACTATTCTTTATCTCCTGCTCCAAACAATAGCTTCTAGCCAACACATTCTCCAATATACGCCCGCACTCCCAATTCCGGTATACACCCTTTCCCCCTCGTCTCCATCCCACGGAAGTAGTCTGCCTTCTGACATCTGACTAGTCCCTTATGTCATCACCCCTAACTTCAATTATCAGCCAAATTCAGGTCAATCGGTGTTTTTGTTTTTCCGGTTTGGTGATCTACTGTGCAGAGAAATGAGACCCCCAGTAAAAAACTGGGTGTGTGTCCCCGATCTGACTGTGATGGTGGGTGGTGATGGTGGGTGGTGATAGTTAGCCGCGGGAAATGATGGAGGGGTAATCCTGCGCTAAGTGGTGCCGTGGAGTTATCCGAGGCATTATTGTTCGCTAATTACGAGATCTAATATGAAGAATGGTACGGAATGGGTTCTCGATGTCTATTTTTTTTTTGGTTTGCGGGATCATCATCATATCAACGGCACTTTGATGCCATGGAAAATGGAAGAGCAACTGCCGATAAGCGCTACATCCTCTATTTCTCGATCCGTCAACACCGCTTCCGTTAACCCCCGTATCCAATAAGTCCAAAGGATTGGCTTCAACTAAAATACCACACTTAATATGAATACACTGGAGGCTGCCCCAGGCCTCAAAATGAACACCCATCCACGGCGATCTCATGACTAGTATTCTCACGATCGTCTCCAACCCCGTTATGCACCTCTCAACACTAACCCCGACCTATCCGGGTCAACTAAGGCTTCGGTATCATTTCCGTTTCAATAATTACGTTTGCTGAATTCTATAGCCGATATGGGGCTCTCCGTTACTTTCCGATCGTAGCCATGTCTCAGTCTGCGCCCGTTCGTATTCCTTGTGCCATATCAGCTAAGTCACACGGGACTCGCGATCGTAGACCCTAAGTAACACATATATAGAGTCCATCAATTATACATATTAGGAAAGAAGTCTAATAACATAAGCATAATCCTAGGTGGGTCTTGAAGCCCATCGGTGCTTTCCTCTTTTATTCCTTACAATGGAGCATTGTTTATGAACTTTTAGACTTCATTCACATTCGGTAGAAAGTTTAACCGAAACATGCAGCATATGTGTATTAAGCATCCAAACTAGCTTCGATTATTGGATAGAGTTCGTCCCACTGTTTGTCTACAAAATTATAGTTGTCATCCATTCTGTGATACGCCAAAATCTTTTTCCGTCGGTGGTATCATATAGACCAGAAACTAGCTCTAATCCGGGAATTAGATGTACACATGTAAAAGTTCAGTTGTATCATCACTTTCTCCCCCGAAGATTCATCTCATTTGTCACTTCCAATCTCATTTATCGTGATGTCCACTTACTTGAGCTTGAGGAAGACACATGTGTATATAATATGTTATCTATAGCGGTAATGAGGAAGGCACTTGCAGCCACAAACTTAGTCACCTTGTTAACATTGTCTTCCTATGCCTAAATTCAGCATGACTCTTTTCAACTCTATGCACAAGCGTGACAAACACCCACCCCCAAACAGCCGGCCACCTTCATTTTTCTGGTAATAAGTCGTTCGATATTAGGATCAAGTCAAAAATGCCAAATCGATGCCTTCGTTAGCACGCTCCTGGTCGTCCTCGTAATCGTCACAAGTCTATCTCTCGGAGGCGAGTAGTAAACTAGTCGGATGATGAAGCTTCTGGGTCTCCGTCGCCAGTGGATCATCGGAAGACTTCTTTGTCAACTCAGTGGAACATCCCCCCCATCATACTCAACTTCTAAAGGAGACTTAACCGGTTCCGGCCTTGATACTGACCATATACATCCCACCGAGCTCAAGAATGCTGCAAAGAAGACCTCGAGTCTTACCGGAAAGCCAGATTTTTCCCAGCTTAAGAAACCCCAAGATCAACTCTCTGGCCCCGTTATCTTTAAAGTCCAGAAACCCTGATACTGCCAATAAGCCCATCGGCCTTCAGTCTAAACTGGGCGCTACCCACGAAGAATGCGCGGAGCAATGAATATATTGTGTAGTAAGAAGTTGAATTCACAGCAAAATCAGCATAATCAACTACCATTAATATATACTACTCTTAGGTCAGTGTTAGGGTGTATAAAGCACATAGGGTTAATATATGATATCACAGTGCGATTGTATGTTTATATTTATTTACACCGTATACACAGCTGCCAGCACTTGAAAAAGTTACAATCGGCACTTGTCCATAATAACAATCACTGTCTATTGAGTTACTCTGGGAAATCTAGCATTAGAAAAAAAGAAGCAACATGGCTAACCTCGTCAATGTAGGTCCCAAGGTGAAACGACATATATTTCCAAGGGATGATGTCTGACCCCTCGTGGCACGTAGCAAGTGGCGATGCTAGTTCATATTCTTGATGCACATTTTGACTGGCTCCTTGTTGTGTCACGATGGACAAATTGATCTATATTCCAGAAAACTACCGAGTCGAGGTTATTGAGGGGACGCCTGATGATTGGCTATGTTGGTCACACAATTCGGAATTGCGCGAGTGTGAGCTCAAAGCCCCTGAGGATTAACCAAGTCTGGGGGCCCCTGGACTAGTGGCATTCTGAAGGTTTTTTTTTTTTCTTAGCTGGATATATTTAGGCGGTTATGGGTTGCCGTTAGCGAGCTGAGGCTCCGTTGGACATATGCCAGGTCTTGGATCGGTGGATAAATGCAAACGACATCATCAATGTGACGACGGGTGGATTGGTGGGTTGCGATGGGATTTTGTCAAGGGATTCATTATTGTATATACGGGATCCAGAGGGTAGCAAGGGGTCATTTTAAGTTAAGTATGAGGCGAATTATGGTTTGTATAGCCACGATATGGATAGGAAAGGATCCGCTCTGATATAGTATTGGCGATTTGCCTATATCACGCACTTGGCGCTACACATGTAGTCCCAGGCTCTTGGCAGGCGGATCTGAGTAAATAAACAAAAGAGGACTTAGCACAATCTATGAAGGCGCCTTCGTGTACTCTGACCTTGTAAGATTATACTCTAGTCTTGCAGCTCAGGACGCCACGCAGACCTGTACTGCAGCATTATGCAAGTTACTTGCCGGATTCGCCCCGAGATCTTCATGGCGATATACGTAGCGTTGCGTTGGTGTTGTTTTACGAGTATTGTTTGTTTCTTATGACAATATAAACCAACCTCCAGTACCACCAACAGCCGAGAAATATCACAAGTAGACATAAACATTCTAGTTTTTATCTTGTCCAATCCCTCAACCGATATATCCGGTCCCTTGTCTCTCCCTCTTCTGCTGTACCGCCCTTTATTCCCCCAATATCCTCATCCCAAGATGTCCATCTTCAACTAGTCCCATAATCTATTTGTCGTCAGCCCTGAAACGCACAAGCCTTGGGACGCTCTCTGCTGTTCGCTCTCTTCGCTCCTCAAGTGCAAGTGGACCACTCCTCCACACGTTCCCTCAGGATTGATTCCCTCGTTGAATCTTGTGCCGTATAACTTGTCAGCTAGCATTGACATCAAGGACTCGGTAAGATTAGAGCGTTGATCTTGCGGATCTATGGGTCTGTGGTTTGAGCTTTTTTCTTTATTCTTTTTTTCTTCTTTTCTTTATTCAATGGATGTCGTGAGATATCCCGTGGTTCCTTCTCGCTCTTTACACCTTGTACTTGCTTAATTGTTGCTATTGTATCATTATTTGCTACTTCGTCTCCGGAATTATAGACCGGTCGTCCTTCTTTTCTCTTGTCTCGACTCCTCTCAGCATTGGCATTCTACATTGTTTTTTTTTTATGTCATCCATAATTATCGTGACCAACACAATCACTCGACAAACATAATCTACCACTATACATGAACCATAGGCTTAAACCCCTCACATAATGGTTTTCGAACCACCACAAAGCCCCTCGGCTATGAACAGCCAGGCCAACATCCTCCCCATAACAACTTCAAAAGAAAAGCTCACCGCCACCACCGCCGCTCACCGTAAGAAGAAGCTCATACGTATGTATCCAAACCCTTTCATCCATCCAAATCCCCGCCTACCCTCGCTAACCAACTCACACCCCCAGTCATCACCGGAGCCTCGATCCTCGGCACAGCAATTATTATAGGCACGATCCTCGGGATTCTCGCTTCCCAAAAGATCATCGGACACACCGGCAAATCGACAAGTTCGTCAGCTTCTTCAACAGCATCCGCGGCATCACCATCAGGGACGACAACACTAGATCCAAATAGTTCATTAAGTGCTTGTGCAAGAGTCTCAAATGTTCCAAATGACGTCAAGGGGACATATCTTGACATGAGGACCTGGAAATCCTCGCTTGACTTCAACTGCACCTGGACCAACGCCACAGTCGGAGGACTACCAATTGCCGGGCTAAACTCCACCTGGGATGATTCCACTCGGGCTAACAACCAAGTGCCCCCACTGAACACCTCCTGGGGTTCCTACGCTCACCGTCCTGCCCGCGGCGTCAACATTGGCGGCTGGCTATCTCTTGAGCCCTTCATCACACCATCACTATTTGATTACCCAGCCTCTGTGGGCGTCGTCGACGAATACACACTCACGCAGCATCTTGGATCTAACGCATCGACCGTCCTCGAAGGCCACTATGCTTCATATATCACCGAGAAAGACTTTGCAGCAATTGCCGCGGCTGGGTTGGACCATGTGCGCATTTCGTTTTCCTATTGGGCAATCACTACGTATGAAGGAGATCCATACCTGAAGGGTGTCAGCTGGCGTTATCTTCTTCGTGGAATCGAGTGGGCCCGGAAATACGGGCTTCGTGTTAATTTGGATCTTCATGCTCTTCCGGGGTCTCAAAACGGGTGGAATCACTCTGGGCGTGCTGGGAAGATTAACTGGATTCTGGGGAACTCTACCGGGGCTGAAAACAGACAGCGGTCTCTTGATATCCACAAACAGCTTGCCGCATTCTTTTCACAAGATCGGTACAAGAATATCGTTGTTTTCTACGGCCTTGTTAACGAGCCCGGGTCGTCTATTCCAACCGATGATCTCAAATCATGGACCACTGATGTCTACAACGTCGTCAAGGACGCCGGCTTCCACGGTACCCAGGTGTTTTCCGATGGTATCCGTGGCGTCGACGCTTGGGATGGCCTATTTGATGGGTACAATGACTCCTTAAGCATCGACACCCATCTCTATGCCGTCTTCTCCGAACCCCTCCTCAACCTCACGCGCAAAGAGAAGATTTTCTACGCTTGCAACACATGGAAAAACAACTCAGCCAACTACCTCAAGACTTTCGGCCCCACCCTCATTGGTGAATTCTCCGCCGCCGACAACGATTGCACCACACACCTTAACGGCTTTGACGTTGGGAATCGCTGGGATGGTTCATTCGCTAGTAATGACGGGAAGCAGTGGTGTCCTACCGAGAATGGCAAATGCACTTGCAAGGTTGTCAATGGCGGGATGGACGGGTGGAGTGACGAGTATGTGAAGTTCTTGAAGGCATTTTCTTATGGGCAGATGGAGGCTTTTGAGGGAAGCTGGGGATGGTTTTATTGGACGTGGAAGACGGAGAATGCGCCGTTATTAAGTTATCAGGCGGGATTGGCCAAGGGGTTTTTACCCAAGGTTGCATATGAGCGGGATTGGAAATGTAGCGATGAGTATCCGGATCTGGGGAGCCTTCCAGAGTATCAATGATAGATAGACTTGGTGTTTGTGGGAGGTATTTTAATGATTTTGTTTACTTTGTTTGTTTGGGTAGCGGGTTTTGGTTACAATCATCGAATTTGGGACTCATGATCTGGGCTGTATTGGTTTCTTTTTTTTTTGTTTGTTTATTTATACGACAGAATATAGTAATGATTTGAAGTAATTTGATTTAATGCAGTCAGCACATATTTAATTTTAATATTGAGGCTGTGCACAAGTCCAGGTGGGATATAGTTGCACGACATACAAAGAAGCATGGCCCGATTAGGAAACCACACTAACACATGTTAACACACAACTTAAGAAACCATAGGTAGAAGGAACTTCCAAAAGCACGTGATCTAACGCAAACAGGAAAACACGGCTCAATACGAGACACAAAGACACAATAGTTCAGGGGAAAAAAAGCTTAATATTAAATCATACGAATCATAGTCCTAATACGGAACATCCAAAACAGTCTAAATGGTCTAAAACACTTCAAGTTATACCGGCAAAAAGAAAAACATCGCATAAAAAGCACAAATTGCCAAACAAAAAAACTCGTCCGCCAACCTGCAACAATCCCCACCGCCCACAGCTAGAGAACTGGGTCCCCTTCTTACCAGACGATCATCGAAGAGCTGCAAATTGGCACAAACGGCTCTGTATTCGCAGTATTAATTACAATAATAATCATGTGAAACAAGCTAGGAAATCCCCATCGCCATTGCTGGCAGTTCTCGATGATCGCCCGATAGAAGAAACAAGACGGGTAATGTCTCAGTTTGCCGCCCACAAGATAGGCTGGTCGAGATCTTGCCAGATCAAAAAATGCGATGGTTTAAAAAATATACTCCACGAATGGAAACTATGATGCAAGGTCATTTGCTATATGCAATTGTCGATATCTAGTAAGGCTATAATGCTAGCCGTCTACTAGACTCTCTTAGATCATAGCGACAGCGGCGGCCAGGGCGATAACGGTGGCGCCGAAGGAAGCGAGGCGGCCAGCCGAGGAGGTAGCGACGGTCGAGGGCGAAGAGCCCGAGCCGGAACCGGAACCGGAACCAGTGGACGAAGCAGAGCCGGTAGAGTTGTGGTGAGAGCCAGTCGACGAGGCGGAGCCGGGGTTGGAGCCAGGGTTGGAGCCGGAAGAAGTGGAGTTGCTAGAGTGGGAGCCGGAAGAAGAAGAAGAGCCTGTGTTATCGGGAGAGGTGGGGTTAGAAGAGGGTCCAGGGGCCACGCCGGGCAGGAGAGTAGAAGAGCCGTTGGAAGGAATTGATCCGGAGGTCACGGTGGCTGGAATTCCCGATTCGGTGTTGTTTGAGACGCCGGAGATGGGAGTGGGAGCCACGGGAGTAGCGGAAGAGTCCTGGGAGACGGAAGAGTGGGGAGTAGTACCAGAAGTGGAGGTGGCAGAGGCAGAAGAGCCAGTAGCGGAAGCCTTAGAGGTGGCGGAGGCGGAGGCGGAGCTGGAAGACTTGGGGCTAGATGGGAATACATGTTAGATACAGTCACACAAAGGACCATGCATATAGATTATAACTTACGTAGCATCGCAGGTCAGGTTGTAGTAAGGAGCAGAGTCCAGAGACTTGACGATACCGAACTCGGGGTCGGAGCCAGAGTCGGCCAGGATGTACCACCAGACGTTCTCAGCATCGAACAGGGAGCAACCAACAGTCTGCCAGTAGCGCTCGGCGTTGTCAACGTTGGCAACAGCCTTGTTGTAGGTCTTGCCAGCAACGGGCCAGCCAGTCTCGGTGATCCAGACGGGCTTACCCTTGGCGGCAGCCTTGGTCTTCTCAACAGACTCGTCAAAGAGCTTCTTGGCGTTCTCGACATCGTTGTCATCACCGTCCTGGAAGTACGGGTAACCGTCGAAACCGAGCCAGTCAACGGCGTCATTGACGGCGCTGTTGGAGGAGTTGGTCCACGAGGTCCAGGTGTCAACGTGACCAAGCTTAGCGCCCTCAAGGGCGGTGCCCTTCAGGAGAGCACGGGTCTTCTTGATGTAGTCGACAAGAGTGGAGGGCTCGGCACCGGGGTTGGGCGAAGAGGCCTGGGAAGTAGGAGTGACACGGTACAGATCCTCGGAACCGATGGAGATACCAACAACGACATCCTTGAGCTTGTCACCGTAGGTGTCAATGGCAGCCTTAAGGGCCTTAAGCTCAAGGTCGAAGGCAGCAGAGCCAGCGGAGGCCCAGAGACCGAGAAGAAGAGTGGTGTGGGTGGAGATGGCAGCGGGAATGGCCGAGATGGGGTCCGAGGCAGTGCCACCCTGGATCATGGTGTACAGACGGGCAGAGGTGAACTTGCCGTTGGTACCCTCGAGATTCTGGGCGGCCTTGAAAGAGGCCTCGAAGTCAGCCTGGGTCTTGCCAGAGCCATCACCGTTGGTGGAGGCGTAGTTGAAACCGGTGGCAGCGGAGGCAACGGAAGCCAGAGAGGCGACAGCGGCAATGGTGGTAGCAGCACGCATTTTGAATGTGGGGTGGTTTTAGATTGTGTTTGGGTAGTTCTAGAGAGTGAATGAGAAGAGAATAGATCAAGCAAAAGGTAATATGCCTGGTCTAGTGGTGTCAACGAAAGACTGTAGTAGAGATCACCGTTAAAGAAAGTAGAGGATTAAAGAACACAACTAAGTGATGAGATGATTCAAACCAAAAAATAGTGGATCGAAATCAGGTAGATGAGGGGTGAGGAGGAAAAGAGAGAGTAATGTCCAGTGTGAGAACTTGAAGTGGAACTCGATAGCCTTTTATACCAAGTAAGTCGTTTGAGGTGGTTGATCTTGTTGTTCCAACAAGGAAGGAAGTGGAAGCCCCAAAACGCAGGAACCACACCAAGGAAGGAGCCACCCCAGAGAGGTAGCCGCCGGGTACGGACGAATGCCCTTTTGATAAAATAAGACAATTTATCCTAACGGCATGCATGGGCCCACAAAGTCCGAGGTAGCTAGTTCGTCAGCCCCGGTTTAAATGTTACATCAGTAACAATTCTGTGTGAATTACTTGACCTTGTTCTTCGTAAATGCTTGGCTGGGCGGCTTGTCGAAAGTCTGGGCTGAGCGTGGCGATGAAAACGACGAAAGGCCAGGGCCTGTCCCTTCCCTAAAGTCAAATGTTGGACTTTCGTACTCGAGGCGAGGCCCGTACATGTCGTAATGAAGGTGCTCAGTATAGAAGTTGTATTGTTTATTTTGGCCCAATTTATGAAAAAGAAAACTAGATATTTGTTTGCGTCAGCGTTGTTTGTAATTTGCGGTCTGATAGTCGAGCTGACTCCCATCGCCAAAGACGTTGAGATTTCCATGATGTTATTTTAGGACATGAGGACCTTTCTTAGGAGAATTTTCCATTGTAGTTTTTCTTTAAAAAAAGAACTTGGGTTTGGATTTGTATTTGTATTTGCACATCACCAGTATACTGTTACCGACGTCGCCGTTCACGGCAACGTGGGACCGATATTTACATTAATGTAAGCCTGTTCTATTTTGGCACTCTTCCACATAAACAAACAACCCCAATATCATATATTGGAAGTCGGGAAAAGCCAGTGCCCTCAAAGCACGAGCATCAGCACGACCGGTCATACATAACTCCACACAAATATTGCAACTAAGCCGTCTAATACAGCGGTCAAACAGCCTTATTGTTACCAATATGTGGAGGTGAAGTCAACAATCAAGTGATTCAAATCATAGACAATATGTCATTGTACTGACAGATACTTGCCGACATGAAATCATGATTTGTCCTCGGGTTTTGGCTCATCCCTTGGAGCTGCCTGATTGCTTCCTCGGTTGCTTAGCTACATTTCCCAGAAATGTCAACAGCGCAAGCGAACATTTGCCAGCGAACCACATGATATTCATATGTAGCATCACAAGGGACTATTCTGCAGCTTGTATCATGTCCCTTAACTCACAAAATGGCCTCATACTTTTTTTTCCCACCTCACCTAGACCTTTTACTGCTCCCCTTTCAACCGAGTCTCTCGTGAGACCTTAAACTAAGTATAAGCGTCGTCGTAAACAGTCCATGATCCTTGACAACGGTGTCTCACTATCAGCTCTAGCATCTCCTCTCCATACACATACACATGGCTGAACACATGTATCCAGCTTCCTATTTATCCTTCCGGAAAGACAACCCAATATAAGCACCAACAAATGTTTCACTCATCATAATTGTCCGTTGCTCGTTGCCTCCCCCTTCTCGCCATAACCGCCACTTCTGTAGAAGAAAAACCCCCCTTCTATGTTCCCGCCCAGCCATCCCTCCCAACTTTTGCCGCCCCTCCTTCTCTCGTCAAAGCCAGCCAATCAGCAAATCCTTTTTTTTCTTCTTCTTCTTCCCTCGATTGGTATATAGTGTCGCTATGTGCATTGGGACCTGCATTAGTGTGTGGCATCCTGTGGATAAAAGGGGATCTAAAGGGTTAGTAAACTGCTACGTCTCTTCTCTTCTCTTCTCTTTCCTCCATTCTTAGTTTTGGTCAAACTACAGCAAATAAACTGCGGACGCTTTCCTGTGGCAACGGCTGAGTGAATACGAGGCGACCGGGGTTCAGTTGATATTTAGTCACGGAGATATGGGGGCATGAATCGGGGCCATTGCGGGAGGATTTGCAAGTGGGCGAGGGGATGCTGAGGCTGTTGAAATTGACATAATGATGAGGGCATTCCGATGGCTTGTGGGTTTGCATTAGTTACTTTGCGTTAGTTACATTGATAATATGAGAAAGTACGAGCAATGCGTCGAGAACCCTAAGATTTGGTCACAATGGATGGTATTAGCCAATATCATGCAGTTATAGCAACTATCATGTAAGGTAGTGGTTGGCCCTTCACTGCCACAGCACCCCGTTAGTCCAAGTAGCCCTTGTTGATTAGCCCGCAGCCACTAAGCATCGCCGTCCAACCAAGCAATGCCCATAGCTTCCAACCCCATTACCACTGACTCGTTTTCAATATATAATACATTAGTGTGGCCATACGCTGTCTCCTTGCTCGACATGAGCAGATTCTGGAACTTGTAGTGTCACATAACCCCCTACATAAGCTGCCCACCTGTACTGATCGTCTCGAGAGAACAAGCAAGGCAGCCTGGTCAGTGACAAGAACATGGGATGGAGAGACGACTTGGTCCATTGTGATCATCGTGGACGCATCCAGACAAAATAGCCAATGGTCCTTTCCGGTCATCATTAGTCCATAATTGCTAATTAAACCATACGAGGTTCATCTCGATCATCTGAATATTCTGCCGTCAATATCATAGGTCATTCGCCAAGCTCACGCTAATAGAGCTGCGCCATATTTTAAGAACTAACTCTAAAATACAGAGTACCCGAAGGCAGCCAGCTTGTTTTTTTCATTGCGGCTTTTCAGCTAATACAGTGAGTAAACAGCGAACCACTCGGTGGATGTGACTTCATTCCTGTCTTCTTAGTAGGAGGTTACCTCTGGTTGGCCACAATACAATTATGCAACATTATGAGCCTGTACCTGTTGTGACATATCATGGTTTCATGCTGATCAATCAACAGGCCATCTCAACCCCACACAACCAAATACTTACCACACACACACTCTCTCTCTATACGAGATTGAATCCACTAATTGAATTCAACGCCTCAATCGCCATTTTCCTCCCAATCTCCCAATCTCCCAATCTCCTCTTGGCAAAACCCGCTAAACAATTTCTTCAGTGATGCCTCCATTCTCCCCACTCTTGACCCGAAGAATCACATGACCCACTTATAAGTTACCCACACCCATCTAACACCCATCTACTACCCCCTAAACCAATAAAAAAAAAGGAAAGAAGAAATGCTTTCTATTTTCTTTTTATAGCACAACCGACTATTGATAAATTCCGGGGTCCGACCCCAATAGGGAAATGCCTATAAATAATTAACCCAACGGGTAAATAATCGATAATATATGTTATATTAAAAATAATATATTGGGAGAGAGAGAGAGAGAGGTGACGAGAAGTTGATGGTCCGAGCAGCCCTGGGGAGGGAGAAGAGGGAGAGGAGAGAAGCAGGATGAGGGAAGCCAAGAGATTTGTGTGGTCTGGGGAAGTCGAACATGGAATGGGTGATAGGTGATAGGTGATAGGTGATAGGTGATAGGTGATAGGTTGTGGGTGATGAGGAGATAATTGAGGAGGGGATATGGGATGGGCTAGATGGATAGGTGGGTGAACTTGTTGGTAACAAACAGCAAGTTGTATAGAAATGTGATGGGTTCGTGGGATTATTGCTTAGCCTGCTTGGATCTTCATTGCTTTAATGGTATTTTGTGAATTCCTTTTGTTGTGATCCCCTTGTAATGGTCTCTTCTAGACCACTAGTCGGCTGAAACTTACAGACTCCATGTTTCTCCATCTATGCATCCCTTTCCTTCTGAGATGGGAGAACTTGTGATGTGAATGGTCTGCTTCTTCCTAGTCAACTGCCTGATGTTCCTTACACAAGGAAATCCACATCAGGATTACATACATATTGTCAATCACTTGTCCAAAGACCAATATCTGAAACCACGCCTTAAATCCTAACAAGCCCAGACAACACCAACCCTAACATATAGTCCAAAAGTCTCTTAACAACTTACCACCTGACAAAGACTACACTTGCCAAGGGTTAATAGGTTTGGTCATCCATGTCATAAATAACCCTAACATCGTATTTTCCGGATAGACCGTATGTAGCGAATAAGGCGAGAGAGGTCAACTCAGGGGAGCCGATGAGTGCGAGTACCGAGATTGAGTGAGTATGAATGATACAATTCAATGCAAAGGAATGCGTATTAGAACCGAGAATTTTGATGTTGGTATTTAAGCCAGATACCGACCGAAGGTGAGAATGCTATCATCCACCTAGGAGGCTATCGAGATAGTTCTCCACTACACTACACATCATGACCAAGTAGACTTTTTTTTTTCTTTATTTCGCATTCTTGAAATAAACATTAAGATATCATGATAATCATTCATATATTCTAACCCAAACCACATACTATGCCACTCACTGACTCACCTCAGCCCCGTAGACCCCCAAACCGAGGAAACCCGCCCTTCTTCTCTTTTCCCTTCCCCTTCTCTTTCTCCCTTTCTCTCTCCTTCTCTCTATCCTCCTTTCCCTTATTTTGTACGCCACCCCGCCCATGATATCTCCCCTCCACTCCCTCTCCCACCAAGCTCCCCTCCGTCCCTGATCTCCCAACCATACCGAACACTTCCATGGCCCCATGTCCGTGGCTGCTCCCGGGACTCTGTGCCACTGTCGGCTGACTATGTCCTGGCATCCGTGGACTCTGTCCACCTCCAAAAGAATGCTCCGATAACTCAGCACCAGAAAGCATCCGTCGCAGAGGTCCAGGTGTACTTGGGGCCGTAGGAACTCGGGCTTGTGTTAGAGTAGATGGGAAATAGCTGGATGACGGTGACAAGAGGTCTCCGCTATTCGTTCGGCTGATACCCCCGATACTTTCTTCGTCAAAGTTCCGGCGGGCTTGTGATGGTGGCCGTCCGAGAATCGGAACAGGTGATGGGAGTGGAGCGTCAAACATGGATGACTGAAGTGCCGAGTACTTCCGGGCGAGGATCGAGTATTGCTTTTGTAACTCTACTTGCTTGCAACGACAAGCAGTAATGGCCGCTGTAACTGATTCTTGAATCCGGCTTTCATCGACTGCTGGCATCATGATAGGGATGCGCCCGTGGTTTTGAGCCGCAATACGCTGTTTTAAAACATTAACCTGTGAATCGAATTCCCGGCGTTGCTGTTCAAGGTCATTCTGGCATCCGGAAAGCAGTAGCCGGACTTCTTCTTCCCGGGACTCCGCCTCGTTGCGTGCTCGGATAGCTTCCTGGAGTTCTGCGTCCCGGCCCTCGGTATCACCGGCTGTATGACCCAGACGAGAGACTTCAGCCTTTAGCCTTTTAGTTTCAGCATCCACAGCCTCCATGTTTTCCTCGGCCTGCTTATGAGCCAACTCCCGTTCCTCTAGGGTACACATAAGTTTTGTCAAGCGATCTGCTTCACCCTTATACGCCTCAACATCCCGAGTGAGTTTCTCAATCTCGGCCTTGCGTGTTTTAATGTCTTCGCGAAGGTTCCGGTTTTTTGACATCATGTCGTTTTCTCTCTTCATAGATAAAGCCCGCCCGCGTTCATAGTCATGACGAGCTGCTGCCTCAGCCTTCTTAGCCTCATCCAGGCGGTTCTTGTAGTTGCGGTTTGTGATAATCAAGTTTTGTGTTTCCGCTTCGGAAGCTGCTTGTTGGTGAAGCCGGCGACGGAGGACTCCGATGTGTGCAGCGTGTTGCTGTCTGAGGTATTTCTCAAAACGCAGTTCGTTTTCCAACATGAAAACCTGGTGGTCAAGATCTAAGGACAGTGACTCGCCATTGCTGCGAATGAGTGGCGTGATGGAATCCGGTTGTGGCCGGGTATGGATCGGTATGGGCTGGGTAGGCTCTCCCGGTTTTAGGCTCGAAGGCTCTTTACTTTCGGGGTTCTCTGGTGCCTCCTGAGATCCACCCATAGGACTCTCTATGATTGTGCTATTGCCCACATTACTGCTGAACTCTTCTTGACTCAACAAGGCATCCTCAGGTGGCGTAGTACGCTCCGCAGGGAGTGCAACAGCAGCTTCAGGTGCTACCGCATCCGGATCAATGTTGGTACTTTCGTAGGAAATAGTACAAAGACTCATGCAGTCTGCCACAAGCTCAGCTACCTCGCTTGACATCCACCGACTGAAGTCAGTCTTCTCCGATTCAACAGTGAGACTGTAGAAATTAGGGTGCAGTATGTGAGAGCGCCGGAATCGCTCGGAGCGCTGGCGAATTTCCGTAGGCTGGACCTCAATGGACCCCGCACTTTGGGCATTAGCATGGCGAAGGTAGCGTTCGGGTTTGCGGATATAGTCCATAAAGTTGATGGGGTACAATCCGTATAACATGGTGAAATAGTTGCGTAGTTGAGGGATATCGCTACCGTCTTGAGTCGAATCAAAGGCACAAGTGTCCCATGTGCCGTTGCTAGTACTATGAGAGGACGGTTGATCATGGGATTGGGTATCACTGGCCGAGTCTTTAGACTCTGTACGACCATTATCCCAAAAAAGAAGTCGCGCGTAGATGTTGAATAGGCTCGGGAGATAAGACACAAGCTGGGTCGGTATCGTAGGAAGAAACATGATCAAAACCGTGAGGGCCAAATTGACGACTGTGGTAGATGTGTCATTCTCTAGACACTTGAGCAAGTTGCCAAAGAGAGGCGTCTGGATGACTGAGTGTAAATGAGGAGTTTCAGTGTGGATCAGGTAACTAACGAGAATCAAGCATTTGCGCCGATGCTCAGCTTTAACAAAAAACTTGTCAAGACATTTCATGAACTCCTTAGGCTTCTTCTTCCCAAAGGAGACCAAAACAGAACGTTCTTGCTTTTCAATCTGCTGATAAGGGTCATTCAGGTCCCTAATGTGTTCCGCTAGCCAAGTGCCCAAGAGTCGATCCAGCAATGGGGTGGGCCGACTCTCCACCGTAGATTCTTCATTAGTCACTTCTGATTCCAAGACCTCGCCTTCCAGAAGATGGAGGGTAGCTTGATAGGACTCGTACTGAAGACTCTTATCCTTGACAAGTTGGGAGCTCATGTGTTTTAATATTAGATCCCACCAGAAGAAAATCCGGTCTGTAGTGTGAATACACCGAGCTAAGCGTGTAAAAAGTGCTACAAAGGCGGGATACCTTTCTGGTGCATCAATCACATGCTTTTCCCATGTCGACTTCAGCGCCTCTTGTACGCGCTCAGCATCATTCTCTTCGTAGGTGTCATGCTTGACATAAAAGGCATCGATAATTGCGATGAGATCATCGGGAAGCGGAAGGATGGGCTTGACTATGAATGAATTGAGCGCCTGAGACAGCTCTTTAAAAGATCTACACAGCGTTGTATTGATATGTTAGTAAACGTGTGTCTGATCGCATGGTGATATAGGGTCTTGGTGTGGCTAGGATAACTAAAAGTTCGGCTGTGGTCCTGTGTCCCCATCCGCATTCACGACTCTATAGAGTTGTACTCGTGTGTGTAATGGTGCAAGGTCAACCGAGATTCCTATTTCCAGAGAAAGAGGTTGGGTATAGGGCCCGCAAGCGCGCAGAGAGCGGCGAAACATACCCGTTAGGTGCCATGTTGGCAGTATGTGTGGTTTTATATGTACAACAGTCTATATGAAATCGAATGTGGTCGTGATTTTTGAGCTGTGAGAGGCTATCACTACGTGGTATCGCTTGTGCTGTGGCAGCTATCGAATGTGGCCGTAGAGTACGTAGAATACGTAGAGTAGGTTGCGTGACTATCGGGGGCCGTGAGGCCAGTCGTTTTTTCAGGTCCGGATCATGCGCTCGATTTAAGATCAATTCGGCGTTGATCAGACAATTTGGGTGGGACCAAAGGGCAGTTGTAAGCGAATCAAACAAATGGTAATCGCTAGAATTCCAAAATATAGCCCTAGATCCGGGTATATCTTCAGCGCATACGCATGATAACTGTTGTTGGCGGTTCTGGGTCGATCTAATGCAAGGCACAGATGTATGTCGACAGGCAGAGTATATGTAAGTATACCTAGTTGTTGGTAGGAAAGAAGAATGGCACTGATGGAGGTATCTTCCACAAGCTATAATTAACGGACGATGGGTATAGTTGACACTAAAGCAATTGCTTTTTGATTAGCCGACTTCCGAATAGATTGGGATCGTGGATTAGAAGCGGGCTAGCGACAAGTGGGACCAAATGCTATGACAGCCAAGATTGCATAAGAGAATGATTTTTCGCTGGGCTGGTCGGTGTTCTAGGCTAGAACAGGAGATGGAGCGGAAGCTGCAGCTAAGCTTGTTGTAGAGGATGGAAGAGTTGGGCGAAAAAGCAATTCTGGTTGCTGTAAAATGTGTGGGTGGACAGAGAATAATAGGTCGGCAACAGGGAAATAAAGAGAAATCCGAAGCTATAGTTCATGGACTTATTTTTAATAAGTGGATGTTTCAGCCGATGTTTCTTTTTTTTGAAGGGCGGCGGAGGCAGCTGGAATGACGATGATGGATGGTTCCACGAAATTAGTGTGGGTTTTAGATTAAAAGAGGGATGAAATCAATTGAATGGCTGATACAGTTGTCAAGCAATCAAGTAGGAGAAAGGCTTGTTCACGTGAAGAAAAAAAAAAGCTTGTGTAGTATTGAATATAGTAACGGGTTGGTCAAGAACCTTGGGTATTACACATTATTCGGCAACCACCGTTTTCAGTTGATAGGAAAGCGTTGATAACTCCCGGTTACCTGCGGAAGGTTAAGGTAGTTTCGCTGAATTAGGATTGCCACCAAAAGCCGTCATCAGCTGCCGTCATCTCTTCACAGCTGCCAGGCCTGGCATAGAAATATCATGGAAGCTTCTGCCCCGCACAATAACATCAGGTGAGCATGAAGCAAGATTCCCATATGAGGATGATAAATGGTAGTTGTGGATCCTTTTGGTGTGGAACGTCATCTATACTGTCCTAGCGATAAGTTAAGTCCTAGGCATGATATATATTTGATTGTATTATGGTGATTAACTCAGTAGCCCCGCTGGCCTATAAATCTATTCTTGACATTTGATATCATGATGGTTAAATTTACAAGCCAGAATCACTCTATAACCATAATATTCAGAGAATGTTGAAAAGCCACCAATGCCAAGTAGTTTGATACCGATGAATAACAAACAAACAAGGCGAAATATTACAAATGTAAGGTAATATTTAGAATATATTTATGCAACAAAACATGTACTTGTATGAGAATGCTCTGGACTTGTGTGCACCTGTATCAAGATCCAAGTAGATACCCAAAGACCTGGGAACATGGTGAATATGATCAAGAACAGCAGATAGTTCAAGTGCTCAGCTCATATATTAGATAAATGGCTTATATGTGCTGATGTGTTTGAAGAATGAGAGATTCATTTTATCGTACGGAGAAGCCAACTCAAATCACCATCGTTGTTGTCAAATTATCAGCGTGACTAATTGTATGATAGTGTGTTGCAATGAATATGCAGATACCACATGATACGCTATATTAGAAAGTCATGGGTGGATTACAGTAACTTAAATATTTATATCGAGAAAGAAAATTAGATGTTCATATATCTAAATGCCACTAGCCAGTTATGATAGAAACTTGTTGTCACCTTTTTCAAAGACGATAGCCACGCATATGACTTCCCTCACTAAAACTCACATTCAGCTCCTCCTCTATGCAAATACTGGTGGCTTTAAGAGCATATCCCGTGATAGCATCGCATCCCTCGCCATACAAACTGTAATACCCAAAGTTAAAGCATTCCAGAAATTTTGCCCTTGTTTGGCAAAGTCAATCGCCACATGATAGCTGATCTGAGCCGTCGCCCCCTTCATGGGATCAATAGTGCACACCATCACCGTCTGATTCAATACAAAAAGCCCCGTTACTACTGGCGCATCCAGATGCGACTCGTTCTCACCTGGAATCAAGACCACGCCGCGGTTTCCCCACCATATTTCTTGCTGCTTGGCAACTTTCCGTAGGGATTGGGACATGAAGTCAGCAATAGAGTCGATTGATTGGTGAAGAGCAGTGTCGACAATTCTACAGAAGATGTTTGGGACGGCCTGGACATTAGAGAGACTAGCGTCAATGGTAGACCATTGGATATAGCGGTTTATGGCATCGCGGAGGCAGATGGCAATCTTGGAGTTGTAGCCAAGTTGGCGGAGCGCACGAACGTAGGTGCTAAGATCGACAATCTCAAGGAAGGCCTTAGAGGCTACAGAGATCCCTTTTTTAGCCGCATATTCAACAGTGAGTATTCCCAATACTTGACTTACCAGCACAGTCTCCATCCAGAGAAGCAGGGTAGATCGGCGGAGCACCAAGTTCGCCGTTATCAAACAGGCTTCTAGAAAATATATGATCGGGAACTGGGACACCACGCAGTTGCATGTCCCAGGTAGCCGGGACTAGCGGGCGATACTGACGAAGGTAGAGGGCTTCAAACAAAGCCTTCTCATCGTCGTGCCATTCTTTACTAGCCGGAAATAGTCTCTTTTCTTGCCCCATGGTCTCGATGCGATCGGCAAGCCCCTGATTGTGGCGGCGGCGACGCTCACGGGTAGCCGTGGCCCGGAGGTCCTTGGAGATTCTGGAATCAAGGACGGACATTGTATAGTGATTTGGTTTAATATTTGTGCTATTTTTGTTAAGATGAGTGCATCAACTTACTATATATGAAAACTTAATAAAAATGGTGGATTTTGTTGGCTGATGATGATATGAATGGGCTAAAATCCAGGGTTCGCAAAAGGCAAGAAACATTAAGCTATTTATCAAGAATTAAGGTAACTTAATTGTCTAGAGAACGAAGGTTTCTTTGATCTTCTTCGGGAAACTTGAAGGTACTTCGTGTCTATTCACTTACACAACTCCTGCTATGGGCGGACAAAGAACTATCGCCGACTCGCCCCTAATACATAGCAAGGTACAAAGATAAAATTCATTTTAATCCATATATATCAAATAGTGTCTCCTTCCGTCTATTGAACAAAGAATCAACTAGTTTAACATTAATTACGGGTTCGTTAAGTCAAAGAAGACACCTCGTACACCTCTTCATCAAAGAATCAAAGACTTGTCGTCAGCTCCAGACACTAAGGGTTGTCATATTTCTTTCCTAAAACAGATTAAGTGCTTCCTAGCCATTAAGAGAGCACGCTCTGTCTATACTAGATCCAAATTGTTGGATCGAGCCAGCACATTAACCTTGTGCTTATTTTGGGAATAACATTTGTGTGTCTTGGGTGGTTGGGATAGGAATGGGGGGGTAGCATTCGCTGTGTCTTGAACACCGGGTGCCACTTCAACAGCTCATCACATCGTCAAAGAATTCCGAGACCAAGATTTAATACCGTGATCGCTTTTGTTACCTGTTGGTGCTGGCGCTGGCGCTCCACTTGGACTGGTTGCTCATTCAGCTAAACCCATAATTACGAATCTAGGAATAGGCAAGGAAGAAGATCATCGGACCCAGTTTTCAGTACATGTTTTTGCCCCCCCTGGCTGGGTATAGAGGTTGAGGTAGATGAGTATTGGGATTGGCTGTTGAGATGGGCATCAGAAGGAAGGACAGTTTGCGGTCAGCTGCAATACGGGCTATAAACTGGTCGACGAGCCAACAAGAGACAACTGGCGCCAGAGAGGGGAGTGTTTGGTAGTATAATGGGATGGAATAGGAATGTTAGGCTCACGAGCTAGAAAAACACTTGACCTCCAGCTGGTTTTGTGTGGCCACACTTGTTGGCATTATTAGTGGCTAATAGGCAAGTGGTCAGCCCAATTCCCCTCTTCGCGGTCTACCTCCCTGGCCTCGATGGCCTTGTCTTTGGGCCTGGTTGTCATGGTCCATGGCAAATTGATGGCAAATGGACATCCCCTGAGAGATTCGTCAATATTCCTCCTCAATTTTGCAGACCCTTTTTTGGGCTGGGTTGGCTTGTGATACTCGCATCCCTATTTCATGGCTGAAATTCTGCAGCTGGCTCCTTTTTCGTGCTTTGCATTCTGCTGTGGCTTGGGTAGTTAATTACTTGCTTGACTTTTTGTAAAGAAACTTTGTAAGGTGGAGTTTTGTTCTTATTTTATTAACTTGATTCTCTATTTGTTCTCTCTTGTAATATACTGATGCTTACATTATTTGTACTCTCTCTTTGTCGATAATAATTTGGAAGGTGCCTTTCTGGGAAATAGCCTTTCATATTCATAACCCGTTAATTCTCAGCCTGCATTGGGAAACAGCAGTCATAACTACGAACAACAGATTCGATAGTCCTGCAGCGGGCGGCAGGAGGTTACGCACTTGTCGAGGTTGGAATTTTTCTCTCGTCATCATAGAAGAAACACATTAATTCTTCAACTTTGACCTCTTCCCGGAGCAATATATGGCCTTTCAACCCTTTTTGTTCATTGATATTTTCCCTAGCATCCGAGTTCATCGAATTCTTCCCTGATTCTTGCACCTTTCCTATTTGGTCAACTTCACAGACCAACTTGCACTTTGTTTTATCTTTGTTCTCCCTATTGTCTTGAAGATCCTCCCTATTTTCATCGCCGCCTAATTCTTACGAGGCCTAACCACCACTAAGCTCAAAATGGCTGCTGCGGTATCTACCTGCTCCGGTGACTACGTCATGGATGCATCTCACAGCAATTACAGCATTGACCAGATGAAGGTTGAAGTCCCTAGAGGAGATGTCGAGATTCCTGATGCCCTGCCCACCGGGTCTTCCATTGAAAGCTCACCTAACAGCCTTGCCGGACACGGGTTCGGCAGTCTTAAGCGCCGTCGGAGTTTAGAGGCCTCAGAGGACGAGGCAGCCAGTATCAAACGTCGGAAAGAGGTTTCTGTTGCTACTGCCGAGGAAGACACTACTCTTGTGGACTCCGGCAGTCCGCAGTACCAACCGGCGTCGACGGCATTGTACATTACCAACTTGATGTGGCCTATCGCCCGTGAGGCCCTGAAAAACCACTTGGTAGAGTTGGGATCAACAGCTGGATCGGATCGGATCGAGCTCAAGGACCTCTATGTTGATCGTCATCGTACTCATGCCTTTGCCGTTTTCCCCGATGCTGCTTCTGCTCAGCTCGCCCATCAAAGTCTGGACGGCAAGATTTGGCCCACTGAACGCACCCGGAAGCCCTTGAATGTTAAGTTTGTTCCCGAGGACAAGGTGCAGGAGTGGATCACTACGGAAGTAAAGACGGGACGCCGGGATACGCGCTGGAAGGTCGACCTTGTTAAGGATGCTGATGACCTTTTCAAGCATGTTCTGGTCCCCATTGAGTCTCAGGCTCCCCCAGATGCCCCGCAGGGACCTAAGGCGTCTGGAAAGCAGGAATCGAATGGGGGAGTTACCCGGACAATAGTTTGGACTCCGTTGAACCCGGAAGTCCACAAAACTAGCGGCGAAACCCCGATTAGTTTCCAGACTGTTTCGGAGGAGTACGTGAAGATCCGACGTAAGGAGATGGACCGCTTCTATGACCCAGATCGCACGTCTCGCTACTCGGACGAGACTCGAGATATCTTTCGCTTCTCATACGCCCACTCCATCTACTTCGTCGACCGTGGCCGAGAGGTTTTTTCCGGAGTCCGGTCTCAAGGAAAGGAGAAGGAACTATACTACGGCCGTCAACGAGCCTCCCGCAATGGAGGTGATTTCTATAACGGGTCTGCCAGTACCCGTCCCGGAGTCCTCACTGAACGTCGGAACCGAAGAGGGACGCGGGGTGGCCGCCGGAACAGGGAGTTAAGAGAGCAGGAGGCTGTAGCAGAGAAGCCAAAGGATGGGGAGAAAACACAAAGCAGTGGTAGAAGGCAACGGAAGCGCAAGCATCGGGGTGCGCGGGGAGCAGGCAAGGGAGATTCATACAAGCCATCGTACGGATCCCGGGATGCGAGCCCTCGGCGTCGGGACTAGCTCCAGAGTTTTGTTTAGTGATCGTGTGGGTGCAGTAATGTCTAACATGGCATGAGAGGTTTGTCATTCATTCTGGCGTTTGCGGTTTCATTTTATGGGTTAGTGGCATTGCTTCTTGTTTTTGGGTTGTTTTCTTGCCTTGTTCTTTTCTGGAGTGAGGATGAGTCTAGCATTATATGATACCACCTTCTTTATCTAATCATCAATAAATATCACCATCTTGCATTCATCCTGTTTCATGAGCTTGGGAGTATTTGTGTAACTCATCGTAACTCCAATTATCAGCCAACCTCGATAGCATCATTTACTACAAACCCGAGCTCCAATATATGTAAACAGACTTCTGACCCTAAGCTGACCGAGGTTCATAGGAAGTTCCAGGTTTCGGCTATAGCCTTTTTTGGAGTGCAAGCGATGTCGCTTTTTCGCCCAATGACAACAGGGTTTGCGAATTACTGCACAAACCGCTAAATTTGAAGTTCCGAACAAGTAGGAACAGGCGCATTTTTAGCAGGAAGCTCCATCGGAAGCTGCAGTTGGAGACAGGAATTGGCGATTATATTCGTAACTATCCAGCCTCGCGACGAATAATCTATAGATACTTGGTGAATTTGCTTTGCGCATTGCCTTACTTTTTGTTTTTTTATAGAATATTTGATCAAGATGTCTTCTGCTCTCCGTATTTTGGTTCCAGTGAAGCGGGTTATTGACTACGCGGTACGTTACCATATCGATTTTTGAACCCCGATCCGAACCCCGATCCGGGATTGCATACCCGGAACGACCCCGTTGGCTCTGAAAATTGCCACAAATCTCGGTCAAACATTGCGCCAGTCTGCGTCGACCTAGCGACCTCGTTCCGAAGATTATAAATATATCTATATCCCCAGACAGCGACCATCGACCCCCGCCGACCCCGCCATGGATATTCGGAAACCCCTCGATATCCTCGCTATACTACCCGTTGTACCATTCACGAACCTCTGCTAACCACCAATTGGCTTCCCCTCACACAGGTCAAGCCCCGCGTCAACAAGGCGCGCACTGGCGTTGAGACCACCGGCGTCAAGCACTCCATGAACCCCTTCGACGAACTCTCTGTCGAAGAAGCTCTCCGCATCCGTGAAAAGAAGCGCGCCCCCGGTGGTGTTGAGGATATTACCGTTTTCTCTGCTGGCCCCACCAAGGCCCAAGAGGTCCTCCGCACCGCAATGGCCATGGGCGCCGACCGCTCTATCCACGTTGACGTCAAGGAGGGCGATGAATTGGAGCCTCTGGCGGTCGCCAAGTTGCTGAAGGCGGTTGCTGAGGAGCACAAGAGTAACTTGATATTTTTGGGGAAGCAGAGCATTGATGATGATGCGAACCAGACGGGGCAGATGTTGGCGGGACTTTTGGGGTGGGGACAAGCGACGCAAGCGAGTAAGGTGGAGATCGGGGCGGATGATGTAGTTACGGTGATGAGAGAGGTAGATGGCGGTGTTGAGACGCTTAAGGCGAAACTGCCTCTGATCATCACTACAGACTTGCGGTTGAATGAGCCGCGGTATGCGTCTTTGCCTAATATTATGAAGGCGAAGAAGAAGCCCATGGAGAAGAAGAGCCTGGCCGACTACGGTATTACCAATGAGAAGCGTCTCAAGGTTCTTAAAGTTGAGGGTAAGTTGTGAATATCTCAATCAGGACTCGGACGAGTGATGACCATTTGCTAACATATGTCTATTTACAGAGCCGCCGGTGAGACAGGGTGGCGGTAAGGTTGAGGATGTTGGTGGCCTGGTTAGCAAGCTTAAGGAGCTTGGTGCTCTGTAAGCAGAGAGCTATGAAGTTTCATCATCAATGGTCTAGCCGAAAGGCAAAAGTAATGTGGCAGATGAAGTCATGTTTGTATACCACAGATAGTAATTGTGTATTTGTTTTGTTGGCTATAAATAATGGAACCCTTGATATATGGTGTACATAATGACGTAGCGAATATTCAAATCAATGAGCTGAGTCAGCAATCATGGAAGATAAGCCATCTGTGTGACACCACTTATCTAGCCACAGTTGTGATGATATTTCTAACATGCAAGAATAATTCTGAACATTCAATTAGGACTCAAGGCGTAGATTAAGGGACATGATGACTATTCGTTATCAATGCCTAGCCTCGTAGAGACCCTTCGCGAGACGTCATTGACGCTACGGAGGCACGTCTCCGTCCTCCGGGCACGAGGCCTAGAACGCACGGGTCCGTCCTTGTTATGGATGTTTAGGCGATCGTTGAAAAGGCCCGGAAACATCCGGTCGTCGGAGTCATTACTTAAATGTGGCGAGGAGTAGTCAATCAGGAGCAGCGCCACAATTTATGTGGCTGGGAGACGATCGGGAGGGATTGGTGAGGGAAGGATGAGGGGCGATTTAGTCATGTAATCGGGGAGGGGAGGATTGCCAGCATTTATGGTGGCGGTTGGCTAGGATTTGGGGATGGCGATGGTGTTATCGGGCAGTGGGGATTTGAAGGAGTTATGGGAAGTCGTAGCTTGATGCCAATTTGGGGTTGTGGGGGTGATGGACGACAGATGCTTGAGAAAGTGGTGATCGTGATTATATGAAACTCTACAATAATTTGAATAGTGATGGAGGAGTCCAATTTTTATCAAGGATCGCAAAATGGCGTTTCTTCAAGTGTGGTTGATATGTAGTAGTAGGATTAAACGAATGAAAAATTAGATATTTATATACAGATAAGATAAGCGTTCAATCCATCACGAACCATTAAAACTCCATCTTCTATATAGCCTGGGGGCTGCAGATTGGAGACTGTGACAACCACCACACCCAAATCTTAATTCCGAAAAGAAAAACCGAAAATGTAATAAAGTTGTTCTTTTTCGCTTTCTCGCAATGTCAATCCACATACATTCCTAAACACCCAATCAAGACCCGCCCATATCCGTCACTTTTATTGCTCATGGACCCTGACGGAGGAGAATCGCCGCTGTTATCTTTCCCGGACTATCTAGTCGGCCCCATTCCCCGTACCAATTACCCCCAAATCCACTTTCAGTGCCCTGGAACCCTCTGTAATTCCTTGTTTAGAAACAGTCCAAGGAATCCCATCAGCTACCCTCTGATGCATTTTGTCCCTTAAAGGGCGCCGTCTCTAACCTGTTATGCGTCGTTGGGTCTAGACTAGTCATTGCAGATCGGCGAACTGGTCGCGAATAAACTATTAGTCACTCGCCTCAGCACTGAGCGATACATTATTAGGGCCTGAATCATCGCAGGTATGATTATGGCGCCCTCTGAGTGATTCACCACGTACATGTCCGCCATCATAGTAGTCAGAAGGCGGCAGGAGTGCTCCCCATATTTTGACTATTTCTTGGGCAGGGACGGGATATGTACCAGGCATGTACCAGGGAAGGCGCTCCCGAGAGGGCCAATCAGAGGCTAGCATTCAGCTGGTATCAATCGCTTTGTTAGTGCAATTGCTACTTTCAATGAGATGTGGTTTCCTGATACGGGTGTGAGTAAGAAGCAGTAGTTTACACTTTATTGGGAGTACTACCTAAGTGCTATCGCTTTCCCGATCTGTGACTGTCTCACCCCGTTCCTACTGACTACCCTGACTTTTTTTTTTCATTTTGCCACGACAAGTTTGACCGCCTGGTATTTCTAGCTTCTCCTCTTTCTTCCCTTTTCTCTTCTTCTTGATTCTCAATACCCAACATCTGCTACCATCGTCGTATCATTGCCCACTTAGACTTGCCCCGCCTCGTTTCCTCGCTCACATACATCCTATCTTCATCTGACATTCACTATCCCGTCAACGCCCGCCTATATACTGGTCTGATTCACATCTCTTTGTACAACTTGCTTCGTACCCTATCCGCGCTTATGCAGAGGTGCTCAGTCTTCACCTCTCAGGACTATCTTTCGGGTATGATGCGCCGCCCTCCCTACCGAAGCGAGACGACTCCGCTTCCGCCTCCACTATCGTGCCCTTGATTGCTAACTAAGGTACCATCCTCTATGTAGACCATCTGTGGAGAGCTCTCAACGCTTAACAGCCCTGCAGCTCCTCAGATCTTTATTCTCTTTTATTTCCCTTTTTCTCTATCGTTTCCAGCAATCCAAGTAAAAAAAAAAACCGAAATGTTCGCCTTTTCGCGCCTCTCTGCCCGCTCTGCGGTGAATGGAGTTCGTCTCTCCAATGCTGCCGTCCGCTTCTCGTCTACCCAGGCTGGTAGCGTTGGACGTGCTATGCCTCCTCGACCTGTCCGCTCGACTACTCCGGCCAAGTCTCTGGACGCTACTTTGACCATCAAGGTATGTTTTTAGACCATGCATAATATCACAAACATGGCAGGGTGTGACTGTTCACATGTCACCTCACGCGATCTATTACCCCGCCATATATTTCATGTCTCGTATATACTAACAATATGATTTGTTTTTATAGAATGGTCCCGTCTTCCATGGCAAGGCCTTCGGTGCCAACTCCAACATCTCGGGTGAGGCTGTCTTTACCACCTCGCTGGTTGGTTACCCCGAGTCTATGACGGACCCTTCGTACCGTGGTCAGATCATTGTCTTCACCCAGCCTCTTATTGGCAACTACGGTGTCCCCTCCAGCGAACGCGATAAGTACAACCTGCTCAAGTACTTCGAGTCTCCTCACATCCAGTGCGCTGGTGTTGTTGTTGCCGATGTTGCTGAGCATTACAGCCACTGGACCGCAGTTCAGAGCCTGAGCGATTGGTGCGCTAGCGAGGGCATTCCCGCTATCTCCGGCGTGGACACCCGCGAGATTGTCACTTACCTCCGTGAGCAGGGTTCCTCGCTGGCCCGCATCTCTATTGGTGAGGAGTACGATGCTGATGAGGATGAGAGCTTCATCGACCCCGGCCAGATCAACCTGGTCAAGCGTGTTAGCACCAAGGCTCCCTTTGTTGTGGAGTCTCCCGGTGCTCGTCTCCATGTTGCGCTCATCGACTGCGGTGTCAAGGAAAACATCCTGCGCTCGCTTGTCAGCCGCGGCGCCTCGGTCACTGTCTTCCCTTACAACTACCCCATCCAGAAGGTTGCCCACAACTTTGATGGTGTTTTCATCTCCAACGGTCCCGGTGACCCTACTCACTGCCAGGAGACCATCTTCAACCTTGCCCGTCTGATGGACACTTCGCCCGTCCCCATCATGGGTATCTGCCTGGGTCACCAGCTGCTTGCGCTGGCCTGCGGTGCCAAGACCATCAAGCTCAAGTACGGTAACCGTGCCCACAACATTCCGGCTCTGGACCTCACCACCGGCCAGTGCCACATCACCTCGCAAAACCACGGTTACGCCGTCGACACCTCGACTCTGCCCTCTGACTTCCGCGAGTACTTTGTCAACCTCAACGACGGTTCCAACGAGGGCATGATGCACAAGACCCGCCCTATCTTCTCTACCCAGTTCCACCCTGAGGCTAAGGGTGGTCCCATGGACTCGTCTTACCTGTTCGACAAGTACATGCAGAACGTGCAGTTCTTCAAGGACAACGAGAAGGTCTACAAGGACAACCGCCCCTCGCAGTTGATGCTCGATATCCTCAGCCGCGAGCGTGTTGGTGTTGAGCCCCAGCCTCTGGCTGCCTCTGCTTAGGAGATAGAAAATTAGCGTTTGGATTGTGTTTGTTTCAGTTGGGTGGGATATGCGGTTTGGAGTTAGGATTCCTTTCTGTCTTGTGTTTTTCATATGAAATTTGTATCTTGTGAAATTATTCGGTTGTCTTTAATGCTTTGATCAAGCCTTGGTAGAAAATACACATATATTTAACGTATCTGGTCTGTCTTATAGTATAAGTTGTATGTATTACTGTATTAAGTATTAGCTCCACTCTATCCAAGCATCATCGTTCGTTCTCCTTGCAGTAGAGAAACCCTAATGTTTGTTTATCTTGACCCTAGTGTTTTATATTGTAGGAGGCACGAGCCCTGAGCTGTTGAACCCATGCTCGCACTACCTTTGAGCGACCACATACAACAACCCATTGCCACCGCTAATTGCCATCGTCCCTGGACGCCCATTTCTAGAATCTTATCAATATAGTCCCTTGTCGAACCAAACCATTTGATATTTCGTAACCAGAAGATCCACCATTCACTTTTGACTTTGACTTGCTGATCAGAAAGCGCATAGTTGACTACGCTATCAATATCTGTATCTCAAAAGTGCGTCCGTGATAAGACATCTTCACTCCATTGCGCCTCGACGTGGCCACGATTGCGAATCACATACAACAAACTATCTTTCCCGAAATCCTCACAACAAAAAACCGCCAACATGGCATCCAAAGCAATGTGGGAAGTTGATCCCGAAACCCGCTCCAAGGTCCGTCTCATCCCTATCCGCTCTACATCTCCTTCCGCACACAATGCTAACCCATTCCCCCCCCTTCCCAGCTCGCTACCCTCCAACGCGACCCCCCTAACAGCATCTGCTGCGATTGCTCCGCCCCCTCCCCCCAATGGGCCTCTCCCAAATTTGGTATCTTCATCTGCCTCGTCTGCGCCGGTGTCCACCGCGGCCTCGGTGTGCACATCTCCTTTGTCCGCTCCATTTCCATGGACGCCTTTAAATCCGGCGAACTTGAACGCATGCGCCTTGGCGGCAACAAAGCCTGGCAAGAGTTCTTCACAGCCCATCCCGATACTGTAGCCGCCGGTCTCACCTGGGACTCGGCCACCATAGCCGAAAGATACTCTGGAGATGTCGGCGAAGAATGGAAAGAGAGACTGGCCGCCCAAGTTGAAGGCCGCGACTTTGTCCAGCCCGCCAAGAAACCCAAGAAGCCATCATCCCCTGCCCCCTCCACCTCCTCCGCGCCCCTTTCCGGCTCTCGCGACGCTCTCCCTTCCGCCACTGGGAACAAAACCCGCGTCGACGACGCCTACTTCGCCCGTCTCGGCGATGCCAACGCCTCCCGCTCCGCCGACCTCCCTCCCTCTCAAGGTGGCAAATACGCCGGTTTCGGCAACACGCCAGCCCCCAACAACTCAGCTTCCGCCGACATTCCCACTATTTCCGACCTCCAAGCCGACCCTGTCGCCGCGCTCACCAAGGGCTTTGGTTGGTTCACCAACACTGTTACAAAGACTGCCAAGACCGTTAACGACGGATACATCCAGCCTACCGCCCGGCAAATCGCGTCATCCGACCAATGGAAGAATGCGCAAACGGCCGCACAAACAGCCGCGCAACAGGTTGCGAGAACTGCTGCTGTCGGCGCCAGGTCGGCGCAGGATGGATTCTCCAAGTTTGTTGAGGGGCCGGGGAATGGCCAGGCTGGCGGGAGCAGAGGATACAGACAGGTGCCGATCGATGAGAGCAAAAAGGACTTTTGGGATTCGTTTGCTTCAATTGCCGAGGACAAACAGGCGCCGAGTTCCATTGGGACGGCGGCAGTGGGCGGGGCGAAGAAGGGTCCAAGTGCTCCGGCTAAGAATAATGATGATGACTGGAATTGGTAGGACGGACTCTAGGATTTCATGACTTAATACCAAGGCTTCAAAGGCTTTATAGATTTGATTTTAGCTGCTTAATTATTGTGTCTTCATGCAAAGAATCAATACCCACGTTTCCGGCTGCACCAATTGTCGCAGCTTCACAGTAGTACAATTTATATTATGTCACATAGCGCTGTCAAAGCCTTCAAATGTCGTACATCATAAAAGAGAGTCGTTAAAAATTAGATCTAAAACTATGCAACTGTCCTCATCAAACCCAGCCTTCTCCTAGATACCGTATTGAACGGCATCTTAGACCCCGTTAAGCCAGGCTGATGCAAACTAATCTGGAAATGCCAGGAACCAACAAAGGCCCCAACATGGAAAATAACACCGTGATGCAGGGCAACGGCAGTTAAAAAAACAAAGTGGACTAGATACCCACTTAAGCGGCGGCAGCAGTGGCAGCCTCAACGGGAGCCTCGGCCTTAACCTCCTCCTTCTTCTCATCCTCCTCCGAGGTGCGCTCAACCTTGTCAGGAGAATCGATCGCAACCTTAACCTCAATGTTGCGGCCCTCGACCTCCTTGTTGTTCATCCCCTCAATAGCCTTCTTCTGGAACTCCTCAGACTCCAGGGTGACGAAGCCGAAACCACGGCCTTTGCGCGCCTCACCGCGGGCGTGCAGCTTCTTGATCATGTACGACGGGATCGGGCGCAGGGCGACCTTGGCGGAAACGGGGTTGAACTCCTTGAACAGCTCCTTAAGCTGCTCCTCAGTCAAGTTGTAAGGCAGGTTGGTGACCATGACCTTAACCTTGGACTGGACACCATCCGAGGGAGGACCCTTGTGGGCCTTGCGCTTAGGGGAGCTGGCCTTGGCGGGCTTAGCCTGAGATATGGTTAGTATTTTGTTATGAAACAGTCAACAGCGTGAACTTAAATCATACCTTGGGGGCAGAGCTCTCGGCAGTCTCAGCAGCGCCCTCAGCGGGAGCAGCCGACGCCTTCTTGGCCTGGGGCCGGCGGCGGGGACGGCCACCAGAGCGGGTGTTACCCGACTCGGCGTTGTCACCGGAAGGCTCCTGGGGAGGACGGGCGATCTGGACCGAAACCTTACGTTCCAGAATCTGCTTGCGGTCCAACTCGGAGATGGCGCGCTGCGCTTCTTCAGGAGTGGCAACGTCAACGAAGGCGTAGCCAACAGCCTTCTTGGTGTGGGGGTTCTTGGGGATGGAGACGGACTCGCTAAAAGGGTTAAAACAAAGTATTAGTAAAACAAAGCCTTGGATAAAGTAAAAGTCGAATGATTGACACCAGGACAATGCCATGGGGCGACGTAATTCATAACAGGACCGCGTGATCGATCCCATTGGAAGAAAGCGGGGGTGACGTCAAACGTGATCAAAGGACGCTAGTCTCCTAAGTTGAATTGGTCACAAGGCTGTCACTACGACCAACATCATTGGTATCCATTATGAAGCGCCAGTCACAAGAAATAGAGGGAGGGTAAAATAACATAGGTGCAGCGACGCCTTCGTGGGCAATGCCATATAGTTTCGCTAGAAACCACTGCTCATTCACAGAGGGGCGAAATCCTTAGATAATTGGTTCAACTTACACAGTGTAGCCCTTGAAGAACTCCTTCAGGAGATCATCGGTGGCGGCGTAAGCAACGTTGCCCAGGTAAAGGCGACGACCCTCGGCAACGCTGGTCTGGTCAGGAGTGGGCTCAGCAGCGGCGGCAGCGGCGGTGGTAGTGGTGGTGGCGGGAGCCTCCGCAACAGGGGCAGATTCGGTGGCAGCACCGGTGGCGACGGGTTCGACAGCAGCAGCAGTCATTGTGATGGTTGTGGGTAATGGGTAGTATGGGAAAATACAATGGAGAAAAAAGACACAGCAGGTTATATGGCTGTGCTAAAACGAGAGATGGAAAAAGAAACTGATGATGCGGTCGAGATCCTGCTCGGTGGTGTGGTTAGAGCGAGGCGGTGATAGTCGAACCTGGAAAGGAGACAAATTGATCGTTGATTGGGAGGCGTGGAGATAGGGAAGCTAGAGGCCCTGATGAGTAGTGGAGAAAGTGACGGGATGTCCGCGAATTGCGATGGCACAAGGTGCTTGTAGTGAATCTTGACTTGTGTATTGAACGTGAAGAGAAGAAGAAAAGAAAGAAAAGGATGCTTCGCTGAAGACGGGAGAGTGGGATACTAGTAGTCGTCTACTCTTGTCCCTTGGGTGGCCCGCGCTGCTGACTACTCTGTAGGAACTGGCGCATAGTTGCCAAACAAGAGGAGCTTACCCCAGTAGTTGCTATTGAATTTGTATCATTCTTTCCCGGGAGTAGCCAACTATGGCACCGACTCTTGCTTATTTAGATATGCCCCTTCACCTGCATTGATTTATGCAAGTGCTGGAGCTGCGTGGGAGCTTTCCTTGTATGAGGTGGTTATCCGACACCATCTGCTTTTAGTTGATGGTATATACCCTTGGCACTTGCCTCAAGCTATTTGTCCAATTGCCAGGTCGCTGCTAATACATTGAACCAACTAACACGCTAAGGAAAGAACACATGCGTCTCAATCCCACTGATAACTAGCAATTACGTTCCTTTGCAACTTCAGAAGTGACTGTCCAAGTCCTGAACTGGCAAATAGGCTGGTGAGGGGATACCTTGCACGCCAGACAGCCCAAACCCCATTCACCCAATCAGGCCTGGCGAATGACTGTGGAGGGGACCGTTTTTTTTCTCCATTTTATCGTCGTAGGCCAACAAGTGGCCACAACAACAAAAGAGCCCCTCATCCATCGTTATTTAGCTCCTATGGGGAAAATGATATCATCATATCAGCCCTAGTTTTGTCGTTGGTGCAGTTCCTTACGTGTGCATTTAAGAAAATAGAAAGAACCTGCGCATCTAGTGCTTGCCCATGAAATATTAAGTAAAGTTTGGAATTTCAAACACTACTGCCTATTTGTTTGCGCGGCGTGAGTCGCCGAATGTGGGGCAATCGGACAACGCGCAAAGAAACACATAATTGTAGTATTTCTGTGTGGATTTTTAGAATAGTAATTCCGATGTTTGCCTTGTTTTCTTGTTGTATATCCTTTTCAGCCTGGCAAATGATGACCTGCTAGTGGTTAAGTTGTGTGTCCAGTTGTGCAGTTTGCTGAGCACCATCATGACAAGCATTGAATATGCGTTTCTGTGGCGCTGTTTGGGGGCTTACCGTGAATATGTTGATGAGGGAAGGTGCAGCAGTCTGGACCTCGCCAACTTCCTGTTAAGGCATGCGTATATACTTGTTTACAGAATATATTATTCGGAAGGAACTTCTCCATGAGATGGGTGCCACCATCATGTGTCCTTCCGGCCAATTAGAATACGCCAAGACCTGATTCTTTGGCAGTTACCACTTATCACTATTATGGATTCTCTACGTGGAAACCCGTGATGATAACCACAAGCTGCACTGGAATTTGTCGAATAATTAGCTCCCTCATCATACCTAAAAGTAATTATCGGTCCAGATCCCATTTTGTTTTCAACATGTATCTGCCGATTTAGAGTATCTATTGGGGAAGTATATCACAATAATCCAGTATTTTTTATCCCTGGTATTCCCAACATGGTCGTTGTATCTGCATGTCTTTGTAAGTGGTCGAATTATTCATAACAGTGATCAGGAGACAGGACCACAACAATCAAACTACTAAATCTCAAGATTCACAAGATTCCACTCGTCACTCTGCATATCCTACATCAGCAGCCACCAATCCAAACCCATAGGTCGCGATATCTCGCTTTAACCCGACATCAACATATCATGACCCTCGTCCTGTCCGTGTCGTCCCCTCGTCGCCTGATCTCAGGAGTCCATTTCCCCTGGACATGGAGATAGTCTCCTGTCCCCTCGGAATCAGAAAACGTTCATGTTGGCTTTTAGGCGCTACCGTAACACTGAGTGGAGGTCTGGGTGTAGAGCACACGGCCCCTGGGTCGTAGGCGAGAGCCCAACGAAGAGATACTTGACTAGGCTCACCTAGCATGCGATTCCTATTGGTGCCTCCCCGGGGACAATCTGAGGAGGAGCCGCCCGAGCTCCTGGATGAAGTATGCCGAAGGTTGGGGATGGCGAGGCGGTGAAGCTAGCTTGGGATATATCGATGCTTTCGAATAACTCACAGAAGCATCGGAAACTATTTTAGCAATCTCAAATTGTTCGACCACGAGCCTTTTACACATGCCATCCATTCATCAATGCCCCGTCATTTAGCCTTCCGCCCTGGCCGTCTTTAGCAGGTCTCCTGGCCCACTGTTGCATCTCACGAATCGCTTAGTTACAAAATCAGGTACCAACGGCACCGCTAGTGGCTGAGCGGAGTCGACCTGCATATTCTGCGGCGGCAGGTGCGTAGCTACTTCAATAAAATACGATTACTCGGACGAGACACAGGAGGACAGTGGGCGTGATGTTGATAGTCATTGAGCTAATATGTAGTTTATTGGTTGGTGCTTACACCAGAGAAAAGGGGCACATGGAATTTCTGTTGATGGAGATTATGGGTTCAGGATCTCATTCTATGATAGTAATATGTTGTATCAAAAACTTTTCATTCTCATATTTACTGTGATGAACCATAATAGTGCCAACAGCTTCCAACAGCTTCCAACACGCATATGGCCTGAACAATAAATGCCTCTTTCCTCGAGAATATTATAATCATTGGATATCAACCCTCATGTTCTAAATGGGAAACTACACAGCCTTTGTTTACTTCTAACTTCCCAATGCTACACCTTCCGCAATACAACCTATATCCCGTTCTTTCCAGGAACCCTACCGAACGTTCTCGAATCCGTCGCTTCCCCAAACCCCTGCCCTCATGCCAGCCCAGAAACCCCTCTCCCCACGACAGCTTAGGCCCCTCACTGAACCCAGCAAGCCAATGTTATTTATGTTCATCTGACGGCGGGGCAAATGCAAGGGGAAAATCTACGGCTGCCCAAGAAACCCGGGATCCCGATAACGGGTACTGGCAAGGCCGGCGGGCCCCTAAGGTGGGTGGCCGAGGGGTTAGGCTAGGGTAGTGAAGGGGTCACCTGAAGTTATAGGGCTTGGGTGCGAGCAGGTTAAGGGAGGCGAATTCGGAGGGTTGACGAGGAAATTGTGTTTTTGCCGACTTACACACTAAGATTGTGGCTTGTGTTTGACGCGAAACCAAAAGAGACATTGTAATGCAGGGATTAAGTGGACCATAAATAGGGTTGTGAAACATAACCCTATGACAAAGGTTTAGCTCTCAAGGTGTGTCGCTTAAATTCTGCTGTGACATCATTTATACTATCAATATTCGGATACAAGGTAATCCTATTGATTGTGACTCAGGGCGTTTAATCCTTACATGAAGCAGAGGAAGTAGAACTTTGAAGGACGGAGAATGTAAATTTTTAGTACTTCAAACCAAGCCTCGAGTTTAACAAAAACCGGTATATTATCGGATAAACCGATCACTCACCAAATCTGCAACCTCACTTGGTCTTACAACCTACCATCAATATCTTATCAATCAGTGGGATCCTGGTCTATCGTCATACGTCGGTTATCCTAATTATATGCACACTGGGCTACGCTTGCTAAGATTTATTAATTGCAGTTAACCCTCCTAGTGTTACATTTGCCAAAAAATCTTGACATCAACGAGAGCTCGCTGATTATTAGGAGTTCTGTGTACTGCAGCGGAACAATACCAAATTATCAAGGAACTACCAGCTGATGACCAAATGGAGAGCTCTGGGGATCTGACCGCTACCGGAGCTAGCTTGACTGAGCTGCAAAACCGGACAGTTTTGGTGGGATATGGAACTGAGACGGGGAATAGCCGAGATATTGCGGAGCAGCTTGGGCGGATGGCACAGAGATTGAGATTCAAAGTGGATATTTGTGAAATGAATCAAATACAGTTAGTAAGTTTCAGCTATGCAAGATGTTGAAATATCATAATGCTAATTATTACCATAGAGCTCTTTACTGAGATACTCAATCGTTTTGTTTGTTATATCAACAACTGGACTGGGAGAATTGCCAAAGAACTCACGGGCTTTCTGGAAGAGACTGTTAAGGAAGAAGTTGGCAACAGACTCATTAGATGGATGCAACTATGCTATTCTCGGGCTCGGTGATAGTTCATATCAACAGTAAGTGTAATCATGTGACAGTGGGAAATAAATACATGTTGAGTCAAACTACTAACAATTACAGATTCAACTGGGCGTCTCTAAAACTGGAAAAGAGACTTAATCAACTGGGAGCTAATGCTGTCATGACTCGAGGTGAAACGGATGTTCAGCATCCAGACGGGTAAGTAAATATATATAACAAATGTAATTCATGCAACTGACTTGGTATAGGACCGACCAAATTTATATTCCCTGGGCGAATACCTTTAAGCAATTTCTTATCGACGAGTTCCCTCTCCCTCTCGGCATTAACCCAATCCCCGATTCGGATGCTCTCGCTCCACAAACCCCCCTCAAGTTCACTGACACAATAGCCACCCCCGAGGATCTCACACAATCTTCCGGACCTTCTACATCCAACAAATCCAAACCAGAGATTCCTGATGTCGCCGCCAAATTCGGCATGATGTCCCTTTCCGGTCCGGCTCTCCCTGCCCGCAGTAATGTTCCCACCACAATCCCATCTGCCTTTCCGGCCCGCCTTACATTGAACAAGCGCATTACTCCAACCACCCACTTCCAGGACGTCCGCCTTCTTAAGTTTACAGTGTCCCCGCCGGATCCCGGCACACCCCTCCCGGTGTTCATGCCGGGTGATACGCTAGATCTTTACGCCAAGAATTTCCCCGTGGATGTTGACAACTTGATCACATGGATGGGTTGGAATGATGTGGCGGACAAGATTATTGACTGGGCAGCGCTCAAAAATGTCCCAAGTGACTTGGTAAAAGCTCCGAAGTTTACTTTGCGGGATCTTTTATTGCATAGTCTTGATATTTTCGCAGTACCTTCTCGTGTCTTCTTTGAAAAACTGTCACATTTCGCTACAGAGGAGGAACAGAAAGAGCGCTTGTTGGACTTTAGCAAGCCAGAATTCTCGAATGAGTACTACGATTATGCGACAAGGCCACGCCGGTCAATTCTTGAAGTTCTCCAGGAATTTGACACTGTGAGAGTCCCGGCAGTCTCCGTCCTAGATATCTTCCCGATCATTAGAGCAAGGCAATACAGTATTGCGAATTGGCCTCAGGTTGATCCACGGACTGGAAAGGCTGAGATTGAGTTGATCGTTGCCTTGGTCAAGTATCGGACGATTTTGAGGAGAGTGAGAAGAGGCCTTGTCTCAAGATATCTGGAGGCTGTCGGTGAGAATACGGATATGTTTGTTACATGGACTGGGACAGCAGCTAAAGTAGCTGGGCCAGTTAATGCTAGAAGGGAACTTGTTGGTGTTGCGACGGGAACAGGCATTGCGCCAATTCGCAGTTTGATTCAAGAAAGGAGATCATATGAAACTATGGGGAAAACATCTTTGTACTTTGGGTGTCGAAGTAAAGCTAATGATTTTCACTTTGGCCGGGAGTGGACGGACATGGAGAATGAGGGACACATGGTATTAAAGGCGGCGTTTTCAAGAGACGGACGTGATAAAGTTTATGTACAGCAGCTGTTGCGGCAGGACTTGACAGAATTGGCGAATGCCGTGGAAAGAGAGGCGATATTCTTTGTGTGTGGAGGATCGAGAAAGATGGCGGATGCTGTCAAAGAAATAGTTAAAGAAGCGATGACAGAGAAGGGTGGTGTTAAGAAAGAAGATATAGAGGTGGCGTTTAGAAAGGTGAATTGGGTAGAGGAGATCTGGTAGTTTAAGCCTGTGAAAGACAATATATAGTACCAAAGCTAAATGACAAATTATTTACAAGTGCTACGAAGAGCCTGCAAATATCATCACAGAACCTATGACGTCGTTACTTGCCCTTGGTCTGTGCCAATTTGGATATCTCGGAACCCTAAAATAGGGTTCGCCACCCTGCTTCTTCTCACACATGTCTCAAGTAGCGTTGGGGATCAAACAGACGACTAGCCATTGGGCAAAATCCCGTCATGATTGTTCTATAGCCGTACTTTTCAAAAACGACTAGCAGCTCTTCCTTTCTCCATTTCCATTTTTTTTGGTCCTGATGCTATTCACCATTCTATCTCACATATAACAGAATCAAAATTCTTTTGTGTCTTTACTCGCTACTTAGCAAATCGTATCTGGAAGGTACAACAATTTGAATTTTCAGTTCTTTCCGTTTTTCTAGTTGGCGACCAGCGTCATTTGTGGGCGAGGTTTTTATACTCACAGACACTTGTTCGTGACCTGCACTTTGTTTAAGCACCGGGTGGATCACGAGACTGTTGCTAGTGATCTTAACTCAGATATACCACAACCAGTGTCTGGATTTACTGCCCACTTTTTGAATTATCATATCAATTAGTCTTTTTTTGTTTGAGGGCTCGACTGGATTGTTGCCTTCTAAATTGTATGCCGCGTGAAACCGAGGAAATACAGCACCTACAAAACCCAGCATTCTTTGGGCACGAATCGTTCCTTTGTTAACTAGAAACATCGACTCTCGACCCCACAAATCTCGATCAAAATCCAAATATATAAAAGACCGATATACCAAACATACTATTGCCTCCGATCGAACAACAGCGCCCGCCGCTTATTTTGACAGCCATCGCGTCACCTCCTGTTCCCTTACCCATCTATCTCGCCACCGGCTCCCTCGTAAATGGCCGAAATCTCCCGTAAACCCCACACGGCTTCCCCCGCTATCTCCATCAGCGACACCAACCGGCAGCGTCCTCTACATCTTCTCGTCGCCTCTACCGGCACCCGCGACACCTCATGGGTACAAGACATCGCCGTCCGCCTTTCCAAGAACCCTAATATTGAAACCCGTGTTATCGTTGACGACCCAAGTCGCCGCTTGGAGCAGTTGTGTACGACCTGGCATAACCGAAGTTTGGCCATTCCGCCTCCGGATTTGCTAAAGCAGAATGGGGAAGACGTGGCAGCCCAGCAAGGGGTTGGGGTACTGGAGCTGTATAGGAAACAGGCTTGCGATCTGGTAGATTGGGCAGATATCCTGGTTTTAGCGCCACTAGATGCAGATGCAATCTCTAAGATGCTGGCGGGGTTTGCTGATACTATGTTGCTGAGGATTCTTCGGGGCTGGGATACGATGAAGAGAGTTCTTTTGGTTCCGGGAATGAGCGAACAGTGTCTGAACAATCACATGACGCAACGGCAAAACGAAGAAATCACAAACAACTGGCCGTGGATCCAACTTATCGATCCTATCAGATGGCACTACGATCCTACAAGCCAGGGCCCCAAACGCATTGTCAGTTGGTCCGGCCTTAACCAAGTTGTTGACTCAATTCGGAACATGGCAGAGCTCTTTAGCATTGGGCGGGACATTGACCTTTCCGTTCCGTTCCGGCCGCCTCAAGGCAATAAGAAAAAGACGGTGACATATATGCCGCCGGAGATCTGGTGTATGATTCTTGATGCAACAGGTGATTGGGAGCTAGCGCAGGCGCTGGGAATATACACCACGCTACCGACACCTGAGGCATGGAAGTCGAGGAAGCTGTTGTCACTCCGGGATGCGACATGCCAGTATGGATATGAGCTTGAGGATGTCATTTTGCGTGAATCGGAGACAGCGGTTTGTCGGAAGCTATCACAGGCACCGACAGAATATAAAGAGTTGACACCGTTAGCTGTCAAGCTCATCATCCGTTTCTCGATGGTTGAGGTATTGAAGTATCTCGAGGTTAATAACCCTTTGCTCTTCAAAGTATTTGACAACATTTCGCTTACCGTTATGGCGTCGGCGTACTACGGCCGGACTGAAATTCTTGACTTCTGGAAGCAGAGTCGGACGTTCCAAGGGCGCCATCAGCAACTGTATAATACTGAAGCCATGGATGGAGCGTCAAAGAACGGGTTTATCCCAGTATTAGAGTGGTGGAGACGGTGCTCAGGTCTCCCTTTGCTTTTCACCGAGTCCGCACTTGAACAGGCTTCGTCTCGCGGCGACCTACGGGTCCTTAATTGGTGGAAAGACGCCATGCAACATGACGAAAGCATCGTCCTTCGTCCCGGGAAGAGTCTTTTGCTTGCTGCACAGAACAACAAACTCGACGTTATTCGCTGGTGGGCGCAATCGGGCGTCGCCGTTTCCCATGGCGACAGTATCCCGCGCATGGCATCCCGCTGGGGCAAGGTGGAAGTCCTAGAACTGTGGAGACAGCTTCAAGGTGATGATAAGCTCATTTACGACCAGGAGATTCTCACGGCGCCGACGACCCATCAACATATTGCAGTGTTGGATTGGTGGCTGAAGTATGCCAAGGGGGAACTACCGGGGATGGACGGGCGGACTCATAGGGTGCCGTATCGGACTTGCACTGTAGAGGAGGCTTTGGAAGATTCTATTGGGGATCGCGGCGTAGCAGTGAGGGAATGGTGGAAGGAGAATGGGCTGAATTTGGGGTTGAGGAACTTTGAGTGGATGAAGGTCAAGTATCTTGGGTTTTAAGGCGCACGGAGAGATACATGATGAGATACTGGCCTGAGTAGTTTTCTTTTGCATTTTTTGTGATTTTGGAGGGATTTGGTTTGGATTTTTAGGTATTCCCCTGATGCTTGATTTGTATGGCGTTTCTGGTGTTTTTGTCAATATTTAGAGCTTAAATATATATGGTGTTTATCTTTGTGCAACATAAAGTTAAAGAACTAGCGGGATGGGAACTGTAATATGGGGCTTGTTCGGGTTAAATAAGAGGACCCACTCAGAGATCTCGGGTCTGGTCAAAGCCGATATAAGTCGATGTCCGCATCTAAAAGAGGAATTTCCTTCTGCTTTTTACGATGCGAAACTGGAAGTATTTTCTAACCTTTGTTAAAATCTAGTAAATGCTAGCTAGCCACTGAGTGGGCCAAGATCATCAGCCATGACACAACCGACGCTACCTGAGGTTTCCCTCCTCAACCCTTCCCTTCACACCCAGCCTCTCCTCATCACCCACCGCACTAACCAGTCCCTCCACCCTCTTCCTCCCCATCTGCCCATCCTTGATCTCTCCGGCGGCGCTGCTGTCTCCATCCTTCCCACGCCCCCACCTCCTTCCGTCCTCTCTGCCATTACTCATCAACTCACCACTCTCCCTTACCTACACACATCCGCCTACTCTTCTACCCCGGCGACCGAACTGGCGGATCTCCTCCTTCGCAAGCCAGGGGCCAAAACGTTCCGGAAGGTCTACTTTGCCAGTTCGGGGTCTGAGGCGACGGAGGCAGCGATGAAGATTGCTAAGCAGTATTGGGCGGAGAAGGGTGAAGGGGAGACCAGGAGGAATTGGGTAGGGAGGGATGGAGGATATCATGGGAATACGGCGGCGGCGTTGAGTGTTAGTGGGCATGCGGGAAGGAGAAAAGGATATGAAGTGGGCTATTTGTTTGATAATGTGAACTTTGTGGAGAGGGCGGAGAGCTATAGAGGCAGGAGAGAGGGTGAGACAGAGGAGCAATATGTGTCGAGATTAGTTAGTGGGGTCGAGAAGGAGCTCGAAAGAGTTGGTCCTGAGACGGTCATTGCTGTCATGTAAGTACCGACATCATCCCCCAATGATAGAATTCACCTAACATATTTTCCCTCCCAGTATGGAAACCCTCCCCGGAGCTACCTCTGGCACTCACCCTCCCCCTCCTGGCTATCTCCGACTCATCCATGCCCTCTGCTCTCGCTACTCTATCCCCCTCATTCTCGATGAAGTGATGTGTGGGTCTGGCCGCACCGGCACATTCTTTGCCTTCGAGCCTGAATGTCCCGCCCCTTCAATCGTGACACTTGGAAAGGCACTGGGATCAGGGTACATCCCGATATCCGCAGTGCTAGTGTCTGGCGAGATCATTGAGACTATTCAGAAGGGGACAGGCCATCATTGGCACGGCCAAACGTTCCAGGGGCACCCAGGAGGTTGCGCGGCGGGACTGGCGGTGCAGAAGGTTGTCGAGGAAGATAAACTAGTCGAGAGATGTGCAGAGATGGGGAAAGTGTTGGAAAGGTTACTGAAGGAGAAGTTTGCGGGGGCAAAGTTTGTCGGGGATATCAGAGGACGGGGGCTCTTTTGGTCAATTGAGTTTGTTAAAGATAAAGAGACCAAGGAGTCTTTCGAGGCAAGTATGCAATTCTCTGGAAAATTGGTTGCAGAGAGTATGAAGAGAGGGGCTGCCGTGTACCCAGGAATGGGGACTGTCGATGGTATTATTGGAGATCACGTGCTCCTGTCTCCAGCTTTTACGATTGAGGAGGAGGAGCTTGAGAGGGGAATTGCCATTTTGTGGGAGGCATACATGGTAATTGAAAAGGAAGTTACTGATATGCTGTAAGAGGTAATTGGAAAGAAGTGGTAACATTATCTGGCTCTAGTTAAATGACGTGCTGTGTAACTTTTAATCAGCTTGTAGTTTACCTCTGCAAGCTACAGACTATAATCAGGATACTCTCCCATTAACGACCAGATATCGCTCCAATCCGCAGTGAAGTCCGTCATATGTGTTGTTGTTTGATTTGTCCCCATCAGCCTCATCTCTTCGTTACCACCCGCTACATTTTGATGAACGCCCTGGCGTATCTCAGAATCCGCCCGCTTTTCAGTCCTTTCGCCGATCCTTGTTTTATACGGAACCCGTTCATTCTCCTCCGGGCTTCTCCCTCCTGTATCGTGCACTGAGCTCTCCAATCCCACAAAGTCCTCCCGGCCAAGCCCGCGATATCTACCTTCATCCTCGACAACCCTCTTATACAGTGCCTCATATTGCTCCAAGGTCTTGACCCACCCCAAGGCAATAGCCCGACCCTTTGGAATCGCCCTCTTCAGAAACTCCAGGTTAATATGCAAGTCCTTCGTTGCCCTCTCCGCAATGACTGCCGGGGGAATCCCCAGAAGAACTTCCGTTTGATACATAGCCGGAAAATACTTTATGTAAACCCCCATAGTCCCGGCGGAAAACCCACATAATCCCATCCACGCCGAGAACCCACCCATCCCAACTCCACACTCATAAACCCTTTCCAGCAATCTTGTAATCAGTATCGCCGCCCTGAACCCTTCAGCATACGAAGTCCTCCACCACCCCGGTGGCGCCTGATCCTCAACAAGTGGTGGATCCATCGGACCCGCCGGCACACTCGATTTCTGCGGTAAAAACGGCATGTACTCTCTGCATAACCACAGTACACTCGCATAATAAATCAAATTCAAATGCAGGAAAGCCGCCGCTGTGTTCGTCGCCATATGTAACGTGACTGCCGTCTCCGGGAACCGTAACCGGGGCCCCGTGTGCGCGCGGAAATCTTCAAGGCGTTTGTGCAAATCTTGGTAGGACCCGGGGGCCCATGGGGGCCCAGACATGTTGCGGCGACCGCCAGATATCACCCAGGAGAGCACTGCGTGCCAGATATCAAATCCTTCGGTGATCAGCACCATTATGTCGTCAGTATCATTGATTACCGATGGTTGTGGGGCGTCCTGGGGAGAGCTTGATGCACCGTCGCCAAATAAAAAGTCAGACATCTTTATTGGGCGGGGGAAGCTGGAGAGGGTCAATATTGGAGTTTTCGGAGCGCCAAACATAACTTGGCGCTCTAGGAGAAAGGCGGACCAATATGTACGATTTGTTAGGTTGGTATCAAAGTCTTGGAGTTTCTCGGTGGTCATTTGAAGAGTACGGATAGCGATGCCTACATCCATCCATCCGGTGCTGGCGTCGCCATTTGTCCAGTGGACGAGGCCGAGGACAAGGGAGACTTGGACAGACAGCAAAGACGGAATGCCGTAGGCTCTTTGGAGATATCCGCGTGCTATGGACTTAGCAGTCTCGGCAAGAGCCCGGGCGGCCGGGTGCGAAGAGAGGGAGATTAGAGCCCAATATAAAGGCTCGTTATCTACAGTGTGGCCCTCCTTTGCTTTTGAGACATCCGCGGCAATGTTTGGGCAGTGGAGGAAACATAATTCTGGGAATGTTGCCGTGATTTCCTGTGTAATGTTGAGGAGCAGAGCTCCATCAAGGGGCGGATGAGATACATTGGGTGGTGGAATTGGGGGGACTGAGGAGACTTTGCGGCGTGTTGATACAACGATGGGTCTACTAAGTTGGCAAGATGATGCTCTGCCTATGCGAAGGCAACGGCGGCAGGGCGAAACGCCTTCATGATGGCATTTTATCTTGGAAGAGCTTGCTAAATAGTTAGTATTTTCAAACGTAAAATTGTCTTCTTTTTTGGCCTCGATACCGTTGTTCGAGACCCGAGACCCGACGTACCGGCAATGCTGACATGCGAGGGTTATGCGAACCATGATCAAGAACGAGAATAATTCATCCACTGGATTATGATGATGAGAATGAAACGGTTACTGCAGCCTTATGATAGCTATAGTCCTGTGATATATGTCCTAACAAAGTTTTTAAGTCGACCAAGTAAAAACCCTTTGCTCAGATGGCGTCGGGTCTGGAGTTAAAATTCTTTGATACTTCAGCTCAGTCTAACCCTTATTGGGCCATGTTAAAATATGTCTTGGCCACAAGTGTTCCTTCCAGACTAAGCTTTTGTGCAACATGAAAGCAGATCTCATTGTTGGTTGCCTAACAAAGCAATCTAATTTCTAAATTGCTTATTTTTTTACATAATGAAGCTATAATCTTCTTTTTGTTTTTCTAAAAAGAAACAGAAATTTCCTAGTTTTAGTAGCGTATTATTTCCACTGTGATCATTGCCACAATGGGTGACATTATCTCATAGTATAAGAGGTTATTACGAAAGAGCTTTGAGCTGAGAAAAAAAACGGTGTGAGATACAAATCTATATGCGCAAAAAAACAACCCTGTGAGCTCGAAAGTCACTATGCCAGCACCAAGAGGCATTATGATGCTAATGGTGACAACTTAAATCAGCGTGTCATTTACTGTGATCTGGGTAGTCAGGTTGATCAGGAGGAGTCCCTGGATATCATATTGACGGCCTTGGCTCAGGCTATACAGTGCCATAATAACTCTTACATGAAGTTGGATATTTTACATAGTGATATTTCTTTGGTAAATATCTAAGTCAATCGAGATCACAATGAACCTGGCAGGATTGGACTTCTAATGGATCTAGGCTATGCAATTTCTCATTCCCAAATTAATGGTTCTTCATTAACTACGGAGCTCACTCGCCACACCAACGGCGAGGCTGTTCTATTTAAGTCAATTAACAGCCTTAAGTGTCAAAGACTGGCTAGTATAAGCACACTTCCTTCTACGTTCTACTCTAGATATATTGACTGAGAATGTTCATCATTTATATTTTCCATAGCATCGGAACCTTGATGTCAACATGTAAGCAGACTATAATCTGTAAGCTTCGTATATTTTTTGATGACTAAGCACTTGGTAACAACTTTAACTATACAGGAGAAGTGACGAATTCGAATTCAGTGAAATTTACCATGGCCTACAGCCAATTTCAGAAGTCCATTCACAAATATGAACTAAGGAAAGCAAGATTAAAAAAAGATGAAGTAATTCAAATTTATATTCTAACAAATGTCACATACACCCACAATGATAAGAAAATAAAAAACAAAAACCAATGAAGACAATTTAAAAATCAAAAAATCCCTAGACCACTCATATAACTCACTCTCTACTTCTTCTTGCTCTTACTCTTCTTCCCCGCTCCCGGTGATGATGTTGTAGACCCCACACTGGACGCCCTTGACGGGGTCGTTGACCCCGCCTTACTCCCCTTGTTCTTAACATCTTCTACCGCCTTGTTCTTGGCCTTCTTCTTTGCCGGAGCCAACTCCAGAACCGAATCTTCTTCGTTATCCGAGTCCTCTCTCTTCGTCTTAGCCACGCCATTGCCAGCCGTCCCAGCGTCCTCAAACTCCTTGACAACGGCTGTCAAAAGGGTCGTACAACGGCGAGAGAGTTCGACGGGAGTGCGGGAAAGGAAGAACCAATCAAAGCGGAAGAGAGGGCTCTCGCGGATCTCCTCGCGCATAAGGTCGTAAATTCCTTCCCGGTCAACGCCAAAACGATCCAGCAATACAAGCAGGAACCGATCCTCCTCCTCGGTATACACCTTCTTGTTGGTAGTCGACACCGAGTAGTTGATCTTGAGCTGCTGAAGAGGCACACGGTACATGGCCAGCTTCTTGCGCAGAAGCTTCCGCTGGTGTTCAATCTTGCGCGTCCGCTCCTCACCGTCCTCAACGGTCTTGAGGTATTTGTTGTAGTCAGCAATCTCACTGTACCGCTGCCAGAATACCTTGGCATAGGCTTTGACCTCAGCAGCTGTCTTACTGTCAACCTCGCTAGCAATGTCATCAATATTGCCACGGCCGTACTTGCCTGAGGCGTTGATGAACTGCTGGAAGTCACGACGGTTCCAGTCAAAGCCCTGTTCGGCAAGCTCAGCCTTCTCCTCTTGTTCCTCGGTAGTCAATGGTACTGCCTCATCGATCTCCTTCTGCTCTGCTGCCCGCTCAGCTTCACGTTCAGCAAGAGTGCTGGCGTCACCTTCGGCCAGAGGAACCTTATAATTGATCTCTTTGCGATAGTAAGCCGTCTCGCGGTCCTGAAGGTCCCGAAGACGCGCGGGGAAGAACTGGTAGTCATGGGCAGCAACTTGCTTGGGGGCACGCGGGGCCTTGGGCTTGGCCTCTGTCTTAGCGGCGGTGGGGTACATAGCGTTCTTGAAGTACTTATCCATCGAGTACGACTGTTCCTTGCGCTCACGCTTGGCAGGCTCAATCCAGGCCATGTTAATTTGTTCGTTCTTCTTTTTACTAAAGTTTTCACCGTTCCACTCATAAGCTGATTCGGAAGTGAAATTTTGAAGATCATCGAGACCCAGCTTCTCATACTTTGCGTTGAGCTGCTTTGTACGCTGCTCACCAGCCGTCAAGATATCGTCAATGTCATTATCTTCGAGCTTGCCGCCCTTGTCGGCTAGTACACCGGTAGCACCTTTACTATTAAACAAGTCCTGAGCACCGTGCTGGATCATTGAAAGCAGCTCGTCCTTATTGGCAGCAGCCTTGGCTGCCTGTTGAGCACGACCCTGTTGAATAACAAGTTGATCCAGGCGCAACTTTTGCGCAGCACGCTCAAGAACCTTTTCTTCAATAGCCTTGTCCGTGACAAAGCGGTAGACAATGACCTGCTTGGTTTGGCCGATACGGTGAGCACGATCCATAGCCTGTAGATCGGCCTGGGGGTTCCAATCGGAGTCGTACAAGACAACAATGTCAGCGGTCGTCAGATTAATACCAAGACCACCGGCACGAGTAGTCAAAAGGAAGATAAACTTTTCCGAGCCAGGTTTGTTGTACTCGTCGATAGCCGCGATACGATCCTCGTGAGCCGTACCACCATCGATACGGCAGTACTTGTAGCCACGGAAAACACAGTAATCCTCCAGGATATCAAGCTGACGACTCATTTGCGAGAAAATCAAGACACGGCTGTCCTGCTTCTTCATACGAGTCAAGAGCTTGTCCAAAACAACCATCTTGCCTGAGTTATCAACCAAATGTTCATCAGTGGTATAGGGCGGGCCAGGCTCAGCACCCTCAAACAAGTAAGGGTGATTACAGCACTTTCGAAGCTGCATGACAATGTTGAGTAAACGAGTCTTAGACTCACGCTTACCGCCCGCACCATTAACTGCATCAATATCCTTCTCGAGAATCTTTTGATACCACTTGACTTGCATCTCAGACATACCAACGTAGACGTTGAGTTCCTTCTTGGGCAACAAAGACTTTTCGACATCGTTCTTCACACGGCGTAGGAGGAAGGGTTGAAGTACACGGTGCAGCTGCTTAACAACAGTCTCCTGATCACGATCGTCACCCTTGAACCATTGGTCAAAGGCCTCGGAGTCACCGAATACATCAGGAAGCAAGAAGTTAAGCAGAGCCCACAGCTCGTGAAGGTTGTTTTGGAGTGGTGTACCAGTAATCAGCAGGCGGTTTCTGGAGTTGAAAAGACGGACGACTTGCGCGAGTGAAGACTCTTCGTTCTTGATACGATGAGCCTATGCAAAAAAAAAAAAAAGAAAAAGATAAGTTAGCATGTTCCCTGTCTTTAATTAATTCCTCCTAAAGTGGTTGTTGAACTTACCTCATCAATCACAATGTATCCCCATGCAAACTTGCGCAAATGCGACTTTTCACGAAGCACAATCTCGTAACTGGCAATGCACACGTCGAAGTCCTCAGTCGCCAGGCGACCATTGATGAGATCCTGACGCTCTTCCTTTGTGCCCTGTAAAACCAGCACGTTGACCTCAGGAGTCCACTTGCCGAACTCACGCTTCCAGTTATCCAGTGTAGACTTGGGAGTAAGAATCAAATGGGGACCCTTCAGGCCTAAGACGTAACGAAGATAGCCCAGGAATGAGATGGTCTGCAAGGTCTTTCCCAGACCCATTTCGTCGGCCAGAATACCAGAGATACCGTTCTCGTGCAGGGAAATTAGCCAGTTAAGGCCAGCAACCTGGTAGTCGCGCATCTTTCCATGAATGTAGCTAGGAGATTCACGGAAGATAGTTTCCTGTGACGCGCCCTCCTTCTCGTCCTTAAGCAACTCGGCATCTTCTTCGGCCTCGGTTCTGCGGCGGCGTTCGATGTTGGCACCGCCCTGGCGACCATGCACCTTCTTCTTAGCCTGGGCGGCTTCTTCATTTTGGCGATCAATTTCGAGCATAATGTCGCGAATCTTTGGGTCGGGATTGGTGGTGATGAAGTGCCGGAACAGGTCAGTCAGGCCGAGAAGATAACGGAAACGGCGAATGGTGTCATCTTCCTAAAAATAAATACCAAGCCATTGGTCAGTAAACCCAAATTTCAAAGCAGTGGAGTGGGGGGTGGGGGAGGGTGACATACTTTGGACTCACCAAGGCTGTCGAGTTTCTTTCCCAAGACAGACTTGCGCAATTGGTTAGACTCTCCTCTCTTCCTCCTGCCATCTTGCAACTCAGCGGTGCTCTCAGAGTCCGTGTTGTCATCAACATCCTGTATGAGATATTAGTCTTGTCGTTCCTGAAATTCCCAGCACAGCAACACAACGTACCATAGACTCGTTAATATGTTCCGGCGCATCTACCATAGACGCGTCCGAGTCAGCCTCGGCCGCAGCTTTTGATGCACGAGTAGGCATTTTGTGTGTGGTGAATGAATCAATGGATCAAAGTCCAATAAGCTGTGATAGATGATGCAGAAGGCTGTCACCACAGACAGTGGGCACTTAACGCGACTGAGACGACTAAACGCGCGCGGAGCTGCTTGTAAGTGGTTAACTAATTAGAGCAGTGATATAATTAAGATAAATTAGGGTCGTGATGATGAAGTTGACAGCTCTAAGGCTCTTGAGGGCCAGTGAAAAAGCTGGTCTGGTTTCGAGAGTGCAGTTGTAATGTGTAGGAGGGGGACTATGCGGAATGGAGGTTCGTCGTTCATGTGGAATTTTTGGTTAAACGCAATGCTGCCGTGCGTTACGGGAGCCGCGCCAGAGCAGGAACCCAGGTACGTTTGACAGGGATTAATCAACTCTCCAGAACAGGAAAGCCAGGTTATTTTAGACCCACTATTGGGTTACATAGGAAAGTGCACGATTGTATGGGCAGGTGACAATGTATTAACCCTTATAATTGACAGCTTTGGCCAGTTGTCAGGCTGCCAGCTCTAGATCAGAAGTTTACAACCATTTTAACAAAACGTCACCGGGTAACGAAAAGGACCCATCGCCAACTCAAGCCAAACGACTAGAGTGGGTACTTCTTTTGCAACTTGTGTGCGTTGGCAAAATTTGAAGTCATTGCTCAAGTCACGAATTAAATACGGCAGGAGATGTTCTGTATATTTGAGAAGTTGCGTAAATAACACAATAAAATTTAGATCATCAGAATTTTTCCTTCACAGGCTTGACTCTCTCTACCCCCCAACTCTTCTCTTACTACCAAACATCACAACAAGAGTCATTGTCAAATCACGAGTCTTGGTCGTCCCTGTCACAAGACACTTCGTCTACTCTCCATTTTAACCCTTTCCTCCTCTATTTTAGCCCCAGTCACCGGGACACCCCAAGCCCTGCCAAACCTCAAACCCCCCGAACCACCCACGCATCCACATCCGCTCCACCGCCGATTCTTTTAGCAAAGCCTCTCTCATTTCTTGATTCGAGAGCATTCCGTGAAAGTCTAGACTTCTGTCGCTCTCATATTTGAGTCTATCATCATACTATTGGTGATTTATTTTTCTCCTCCTTCTCTCGCCTCTACCCTTCCCATCATTCAAGCGTCATCGTGACTGTATTAGGTAAGCATTATCCCTCATCTTTTCCCACAACCCTCTTGTTTCTGTGCCTGCATACGCTTCATCTCTTTGGGGAGCTTGGCTACGCAGTACAGCTCTTCTGGGACTCATATTTGTGCTTAGCACAAGAATAGAGTAGCCGGATTTTACGACCATCAAAGAAGCCTGTGCATTGGTGCACAAGAATTGTAAAACAACAGCATCGCACACACACCCCTCATCAACTTCTCAAATCTCATGGCGTTGCACACACATATTCTACGGGGCAACGACAGGTCCCAGCTCAATGATCCTATTAATCGCGACTTATCCTTTCGCTTGCCATGGACCCGAAACATCTCAAGTACGAAAGCACTATTCAGCCAAAGGTTCTCGAGTCTTGGGTTGAGCACACCACAATATAAACATTTGGTCCTTGGCGCCACTCTTGAATCATAGCGGCTTCCATAGGTGCTACTGACACTATTCCATGTCTAATCGTACTAGTGGATTCACCCTCTGCTTTCCTGAATCCTTTCAAATATCTTGAGTCTTGTCATCCACCTCCACTTTATCTGAAAGGAGCCACCCAACTTGACATCGTCATTTCCACCATTTCTCTCCTTGACCTGTGCATGGAATATTTCTTTGTCTGACTCTTCCCTTACTAATTAGATTTTTGGTATCTACATAGATTGCACCCTTGAGCGATTCTTTGCATTTGTTTGTCGCCAAATCGAATTTTAAACGGCCTCTCTCTATTCAACGACGTCACGCCGCTTTCATTGCGCCCCCAGTTTGCTTCTATCTCGTATCACAACCACAACATCACCTATCTTTCAGTCACCTGATTAATTTCCAATTTCACCCTCGTTCTCGCCTCACCCGGATACCAACAATAACACGAATAAGCACTCCTTATCAACGTTTAAACATGAGTGGCGACTCACCCGAACAGCTTCTTATGGCTTTCAAGGCCGCGGCCTTATCGGTTACGAAGCTGTATAAGACCGCCGCTGCCTCGGAAAACAAAGCTCGTGAAAATGGATACCAGGACTGTATCTCAGATCTACTTGCATTTCTGGATCAGGAGAATATCGGGCTAGGTGACGGCGAAGGCTGGAAAATCCGCAGTTGGGCCACTGAAAAGATGACTGGCGATCTTGGGGCCATCAACGATAGCGAAGACGAAGATCTCGCTGTTCCCGAGCCTCCCCGGAGCGCACCGCTTCCTACAACTACTACGGCTGCAATTGCACGCCCTGGCACCGTTCAAACGCCGCCTGTCGCTAGTCATATCAGTCCTATCAACTCAAATTCCGTCACAACTACGGCTCCCGAATCCGTCGCCGAGTCCACCTCTGAGCCTACCCAAATCTCCCTTCCAACATCAATTACTGTTCCCACGGCAGACAGGTTTACCTTTCAGTCCTCGATTTCATATCCCGACATCGACCAACTCGACCTCAGCGACGCTCCTCCCAGGGCAGCTCAACGGCCGGTTCGCTCGCGGATAGGCAATACACCGGGTGGCTTTTCTAGAGGCAACCCTGCGACCAGGAGAATTGGATATGGTGCAGGGCAGAAGCGGAAAATCAATTTGGCGGAGATTTTTGATATCTCAGACTTGAACTCAAGTAAAGACCGGGATGCGACTGGAGGCGGCAACAAGCGGAATAGGCATGTATAGACAATTAGCCCCTAAGGTATCATATTGTCACATATGTATTCTGTACTGAGATCCTTACGGCTCCTTTTGTCCGCCTTTTCTCTTAACCAATTGACTAATTCTCAATTGGTCTCTACCTTTTGTATTCTGTGTCAGCCACTCATGGCTATACAGCATCCTTTTTCTTTGCATTCATTCTCTACGGGTTTCACGGTTATTTACTACGAGCATTCTGGCGAGGGCGTTTCTTGGTCATCGAGTTTTTTTTGTTTATCTTGTTATTGCTTTTAGTTTTGTTTTGTATGACGACTCATTTCGGCGGGTTTGTGAGTTAAACGGCTTATGACACCATATTCTGCAAATCTCTAAGATCTGCCATTCAGTTGATATCTAGAGTACGCGACTCTGGTTAATCCCATAGTCATTTTTTGGAGAAGGACTTATTAATGTAGAGAGGGTAGATGGTGTCATGATGATTTGGATATCTTTTGTCTTGGTGTATCATTTGATTTTTTCATTGGGTTTTTTTTCATGTTGATTTTTGCTTTGCTTTTTGTCTCGGTTTTATCCCAGTTTTTGGTTCTCCTTGGGGGACTACCGTCATCGTATGTAGTGGATAGTAGATACCCCGACGATAGTTATTACGAATTATGTTGATATTATTCTCAAATATTTCTTGAATATTATATCTCTACACACCTGCGGGCTATTTTATGTCTTATATACGCTTCATGATATGTTTTTATTTATTCATCTGCATTCATTATTATGTCAACTTCAAGTAACGACCAAATATCAATATCAAACTCCAAGACGCCAATTAGCAATCAACAATCTGTCATCCAACCAGTATATCTGACCCGGCTTACAAATAATCATCCCAAGATCACAAGTTTCTATAGGTTCACAACGCCCGGTCGCCAATTATCCCCAATGAACTTCATCCTGTCGGCAAACTTCTTACTCGTAATCCGCTTCCCCCCCTGCCCGGTAATCGGCGAATGATGATCCGGCTCAAAAAACGGGTTTTGCAACAGAGCGATGTACGCCGTCTGCATAGCTTTAAAGACCTATCACCCTAGTTAGTCGTCCGGTGTTGCCTAAATACACCAATTAACCTCAACATAAACTTACCGGCTTCAACTCCCCTTCCCGTAGCCCCAGCCCGACACCGGAAACACCCCTTGATTGTCCCGGGGCCTCCAGAGATCGTCCTCGCATATCAACAATGACCACGAACTTGACACCCGTGTTTGTTTCAAATCCATAGGCGGCTAGCCGGTCGTCGATTGCGTGAAGGAGGCCAAGGTCGCCAGAGAGGCCGATGGAGGCGGCGGCGTTTGATTTGGCGCGGAGTTCGAAGATGTCAATGGCGGAGGACAAAAGGAGGGAGAATTGGAGAGGGGTGCGGAGAGGGGTATGGGTTGGAGGGTTAGAGTGGGAGGGGAATATGGTAAGGTGGAGGGGATTGTTCTGGGAAGGGAAGAGTTAGTTTGGTTCGGGCAAAGAGGTGGGGAAAGAAGGGGGTGAGTGCTTACGTTGCGGCCGATGACGCCGAGACAGGCGATAGAGGGGATGATAGTGGCCATGGTCGGCAGGCTAATGACGTTGGCTATAAGATGTGAGGAGCTCTGCAGAGTAGACTAATATTTAAACTTGATGATATAATAAAATGAATATGTATCTTAGCAGTCGTCATGAACGAATCTTAAACTGGTCGGATGACGTTGGTAGTAATGCGCGGCGCCACGTTTAGGGTACAGATGTTGTGCAACCATTGGGAGCTTAAATGGAGTGGACCAATCAGGGGGAGTGTATGCTTGATATTTTGTGGGGCAAGGTTATTGAAGTGAGGGTATCTACAAGTTGGTGATTTTTTGTATCATAATGTTCATGGGAGCAAAAGTTAATGAGTATAAACTTTCTCCGGGGCCATAGGCTCAAGTGTTGAAGTATTGCTTGTTCATTATTGAAATGTATAACATATATCTTCAGAGCACACAGAGTACATATATTAGTGTCTCATATGCCTAGTCAGCTATTCCCTAGCATTTCCAGCTATTTCATCGTGACCAACACTCACCGCAGGATGATAAGCAAGCAACCTCGTCCATCCCCTTGTTAATATGTGATGATCTTCCTCCACCCTCGTATTTCAATGTTATTTCTGGTATTCCATTTTTAACTCCTAGCTCAGAAACACATGGTAGGGTTAATACGATGACAACGAAACCCTTGACAAGACAGGGGTTATGATCCCCTTGAAGCCTTCATCTTAAATTTGGAAGTTATACTTTGCTTATCCAGGTCCATGAACAGGGTCTAGACAACGGGTGAGGACTTGGTAGGATTCACGAGACAAGGGCATATTTCCTCATTCTGCCGATATGTTGAAACGAAACATTGGTGCCGAGTTGACATCATCACATTAGAGTAGCCTCACATGTTGTAGTTGCTACCATGCTGTATGATCATAGCAATTGCAAAATTTGGCAATTACCTCGTGTGTTTTGTTGACTTCGTATCAGCCAAATCACTCATTGGTGGAATTTGTTGTGCTCGATAGATAGGAACCTTGCGATGTTGCGGCAGGGACTGGCGGATGCAAATGGTGAAATGGGTAGTTACTCAAGGAGTAGGTAATGGAAGCGATGGTAGGACGATGATAGGATAGATACGGAAAGTGCGGTGGTGGGTGAGGGGACCCAGGTTGGTTTGGAAGGCGCGTGTTTAGTCAGGTGATGACTGAATAGATAAGGTAACTTAAGGTAAGGTAAAGTGAGGTAAGGTGAGGAGGCTAGGTGAAGCAATGGTTGGTGATGTTGGCAGACATAAATGTTGGAGACTTGAGAGTGACTTGAGGTGTTGTTGGCGGTGGGAGGGATAATATATATTTAGCTTGGAATGCTGTGTGATACACACATAGGTAATGTACCCTCTGTTCAGCTCCATGGGCCCAGCTCAATATTGTTTGTCCGTCTTTACCTACAGGCGAGTGTCAGCATTTATTGCCCTCTCAGCTCACCAGCCTCACATTCCAGTCCGTCCCTATATGTCAATCCTCTAGGCGTTAGACATCCCAATCCAGGCCCAGACTCACCGTGCCGCACCAACACCGTCGATGCTCCAAATATTACAATAATCTTATAATCGTCTCTTTGTTGCTCAATCTGGCCGGATCGGGCCAGAAGACGGCGGATCCCTGGGGGTTCGCAGGCTTGGGGTCAGTGGGTTGAGGAGAAGAGGGTCCTGGGGAATGTCGTATTGGGGCTTGTTTACTTTTGGATAGATTGGACATCGTCGTTGGGTGGGGGAAGCTGGATTTTCCGGGTCAAATGGAGGGACGATGTACGGATTTGAGTGTATTTTTTCTGGTGATTGTTATTTTTATTTTTTATTTTTTGAATAATTGAAACTCTTTCTTTTCTAAATTTAAATTCTAAATTTTTTTGTGACGAACTTTTTGAAGGCCTTTGGTTGTATGTTCGTCTTGTTTACTTTGTTAAATATTGTTTAATTTCTATTGGCCAATCTAGCAAATATCCACTTAATTCACTTGAAATATCACCATATTTACACACCACCTCACCTTCACTGCCATAACACAACCACAATATAGAAGCTATTGATTACATCATCATCACAATATCATCTCTTGTTATTAATTTCTGCCTAAGTCACTCTATACTACCTAGTTATTTCCCTCCGCAAACACTGTCTCCATCTCATCTTATCTCCTCCTAAGCCAACTTTCCACCACAATGTCCTCCTCCACTCCCCCACCACCCACCTCCTCCGGCTTCCTGGCCTCCGCTTGCGCTGAACTCGATTCTCTAATCGCCAACAGCGAAATAACACCGTCTCCCCGCACATCTACATCAACAACATCAAGTACCAGCATCCTCGACCGCGGACGCCAACTCTCTGGATTCCCAGGTAGCTTCTCTTCCAACGTTGGCACCCGTCAATGGTCCACGCGGCCTACACCACCCAAGACACCACCGAAGTCATCGGATGCCACAATGTCCGGACTAGAATCTGCTCAGTCTCTGGGGCTGCTAGCTCCACTGTCACCAGAAGACCTCAAGAGTACCGAGCAGATGTCAACGGAGTCAGATCCGCAATCGGCAACATCCCAAGAGCTCACGGAGTCCCATAATGCTTCTGCCGACCCGATAACCCCGACCCGCGGCGACTCACTCGTCCCGCCAGCCCCGTCGGCCTCGTCGTCCCAGAGCAACCCAGACTACCGCGAATCAAAAGATGTGCGTGCCTTTTAGAAAAATGTCCGTTCGCGTCTCCGCATTAGCAGCATTGATCCCCCACAATCTGCCCCCGAAAGCCCCGGACTCCCCCGATCCAGCTCTTTGAGATCCGTGGTATTGGAATCAATTCACGAAGACAATGAGGTGGATGATGACGATGATGGGAGGCATGGTAGGGAACAAAGGAGTGACGAGGAGAGAGTCGATAGTGATGAGGAATGTACCGTGAGGCCAGGAGATCCGATGGATATGTCGCCAGTAGGGAGTCCCAGAAGAGCTCTTGGGGATGGTGTATTAGGAGGAGAGTTGATAGGTGTGTTGAAGAGGAGAGTGACACTTGGGGCGGATAGGTTACCGGAGCGGTCTCCACGGAAAGAAGATGGGATGCGATTCCGCTCAGTGTCTCTTCAAGAACGAATTGAGAATTTTGAAGAATGGCTGGACGATTACATCTCGCCATCACCCTTCGAATTTGACCTTCCACTATCAGCCATCGAGCGCTTCCGCCAATATCAACAAGTATCACCGTCATCGAACCGTATTACCCCCGCGCCCCGATCAGACAGTCTGGATTCCCAAGCGTACCTCGGAAGTTCACCACTTAGGTTCTCCACACCCATTTCCGTCAACGATGATCTACCACACCCTATATACTGGCCACCTTCTGACCCTGGATCGCCTCGACGTACCCAATCCCTTCAAACCCGCAGGCGCATATCCGGCATTGCCCCACCCGGCTCAACCACACGAACCTCCCTATCCAATCCACTCCCAATTGGCTCCATCAACTCCGTCCTACTCACCCCGTCATCCCCGCCTCTCCCGTCGCTCCCGGATCCATTATCACCACCCGGTCCACTCCTCACCTCGTCAAATCGGCAGGCAACCTACACAATGTTCTATCACGCTGGGCGCCCCTACTGGGTATCCGAGATGCCACCGGCGCCCGAGGCGTATAGAGATCCGTTTATGTGTCCTGTACAGCCACAGCGATTTTGGAGTCTACCGACAACAGAGCCACCGGGAGTGCCGCGGAAGTCGGCGAAGAGGGAAAGGGGGGTTCCGTTGGTGTATTGGACGGTGAATGGGGGGCCAATTGAACCACCGTTGCCGTGGATTGCGGGGGGATATATGTAGAGGGGAGAGAGAGAGAGAGGGAGGGGAGAAGAGAATCAGAAGAGAAAAGGGAATCATTGGGAAGCAACAAAGCACCAAGTCACGTCATTTAAGAGTTGAGGTTTCGACATACGCAGGGCAAGATAGTGAAGGAAATTAGTAGATTAATTAAATACAGACAAAAATCGGTTGACATTTCCTAATAACATAATGTAAACAAAAAGCCAAAATCAAGTCCCCAACGCACCAAAAACCTCATAATATAAGCCCAAGATATCCATTATACCTTCTCCCTGTTTACAACGAAACATCTGGCACTACTGCCCGCCCCCGCTTATCCCTCTTTGTCAAATACTTGGCAAATGTTCTCGACAGTGCCCTCTTGCAACTCGCCTTCTGACTTTGGATAAAACTCTCCACCGTTACTTCGATCGCCCTATCGATATCCTCTTGCAAGCAGAAATCTGACAACCGCATACGGCAGAATGATTCCGTGATACGCAAGATGGCTTCCAAGTGACGGACCGTGATGGGATAGGCTCCCGTAATCATAGACTCGCGACGCATGTCGGCGAATAGCCGGGACACCTTGTCAACTTCGACTTGGTAGAGCTTGGGAGAGAGTCGGTTACGCGCGTAGGTAATGTACTTGCGTAAGAGGTCCTGGGGGATCGGTCCATCCTTCTTAATACCCTTCATCTTCCAGTTGTCAAGTTCGGCGATTGCGCGAAGTTCCTCAACAGACTGCGTTGGGGGTGCCGGGCCGGGATCTCCAGCGCCAGAGTCCTTAAGTGATTGCCAAGCAGCACGGGCAGCGGCTGTCTTTTCGCGTTCAATGGCGATAGTGTTGAGAAGTTCGTCGCGGGCGGTGCGCCAGTAAGGGTGAGATACTTCGTGGGATGCGGCGATGAATTGAGCAAGGCGGGCATCCTCCTCAGGATCGACCGTGTCACGAACGACACAGAGGATATCGAAACGGGACAGAATGGGTTCGGTGAGCTCAACGTTTGCGGAGAAGGGGATCGTAGAATTGTAACGGCCACCAATAGGGTTGGCACCGGCGATAATACCGCAGCGGGCTTGCAGGGTAGTGACGATACCAGCCTTGGAAATTGAGATTGTTTGCTGTTCCATGGCTTCGTGGATGGACGTACGATCTTGATCATTCATTTTGTCGAACTCGTCGATGAGACAGGTTCCTTTGTCGGCAAGGACTAGCGCTCCACCTTCGAGCGTCCACTCCGAGGTTACGGGATCTCTGCGGACTGAAGCAGTTAAACCGACAGCGGAAGCTCCCTGACCAGTGGCAAACACAGCGCGCTGAGCTGTCTTCTCGGCATATTTGAGCATTTGGGATTTAGCTGTTCCGGGATCACCAAGAAGCAACACGTTGATATCGCCACGAATGCGATGAGAACCCTTGGTAGTCTTTGCGACACCACCGAACAAGCTCAGGGCCACAGCCGTCTTTATGTCACGGTGACCGTAGATACTTGGGGCTATAGAGTCAATAATCTTGTCGATAATGTGGGGATCCTTGGACAGTTGACGAATGGCGCTCTCATCGTCTTGGCTGATACGGAAACCTTGGAGATCATCGTGGTCTTTGATGACGTTGTTGGCTTCAAGAATGGTGGCAAAGACAGGGAAGCCATTACGGTTGTTGAGCTGGGCATCATAGCTGTTGCGGTAGATACCAATGACGTCAATCTCATCACCAGGCTTGCACGTATCAATCAGATCCCACAGCAAGATGACCTCGCGGTGTCTCGGCAGACGGCCAGCAGGAACCTTTCCAGGGGACTCCTGAAGGGTGATCTTTTGGTAATTGCGGTAGATGGTCTGATCAGTGTTGATGCTGAACGGTCCACGACTCTGGCAGTTCATACAGAAGGAGATCTTGACCTCAACGTTACTCTCCTGCTGGAAAGGACCAAGAGTAACACCACACTTGGAGCAATCGAACTTGACGTACTTGAGCTGAGGGAAGACACCTGTCCGTCTTGTCACGACACCAGAAACTTGGACAAGACAATTCAAGTGAGTCTGACGCAACTGTCTCAACGTATAGGAAATCGGCAGATCGCGGAACCGCACGTGGACCTCGGGCTGAATCTCAGCATAGTGCACGAAACTCTCCGTAAACATCTCCATGGCCACCTCGTCGAACAACTTGATAACTGGCCCCGGCGCATTGCAAAGCATGTACGCCAACGATGCATTGTGTTCCGCCAAATCATTATATGACACCGGCAGACTCTCCGAGTTAGCCGTAGCTAGCTGATGAATCTGCTTACCAAAGATTGACTTGCCATCGGGCGTCAACGCTGTCGTCAAGAAGTTTTTGAATTCGCGCTGAATTGACCGTTGTGCTGCAGGAGTCGCCACCCAATCAGCAAGCTCATTGGTCTTCATCTCGGCAAGAGCCTGCGAACTAAGCTCCTCCTCCATTGCGTCGTATTCCATGTCATTGGGGTCCTCGTCATAATGGTTGCGCCGTCTCTTTTGGCCCATGGTCAGCTCGTCGAGGATATCGTCTCCGTCATCGAGGAAGCCAAGAGGCAAATTCCGCTGGCTGTTGACATGTCTATCGCGCTTGTCAAGCTTTGAGTCGATGTCCCGTCTGGTTGCCGCATCCATAGCCTCGTATTGCCCCTCATCATCGATGCCAATGCCTTCATAGGTATCCTCCGTGTTGTTACCCGCATAATCATCCAAGAAGTTCTCGCCGAACAAGTCGACTTCACCCTCGGCTTCCTCGTCCAGCTCATCGATATCCTGGTCGATATCAAGAATCTGATCATCCTCAATCACATCATCGTCATCGGCGCCGTGACGGAGTAGGTCGTCGTGGAGATCGGGAGGCGAAGATCCCGGGGGGCTCGAGCCCATGGAGACATCAGAGCCGCGGCTACGGGAGCGCTTTCTGCTGTTACGAGCGGGACCCACTTCGGGGCTATCCGCCGGGCCAATTGGGGAGCTGTGATAGTAGCAAGGCAAACGGTTAGCTGGGTGGCCGGGGGAGGTGATGGTGGGGGAGGGGTAAGTGCGGTGAGGGGCAGACACATTGTAGGGGCTGGCAGACGTACCTCATGCTATCAGACACAGATTCACTATGGCGGATCGAATATAATTAAATAATTAAATACGGGCAGATTAAATCAAAGGAACTAATATCTCTCCAAGGAAAAGCCCAATATTGTCGCTATTATCGTCGTTGGTGTTGTTGTGCTGTGTTTTTGCTTCTCAATCGTCGCCTGTACCACCAAAAAACAGAGGGGAAATTTGGCCCAAACATTGAATCCACATTGGGAAGGCACGCGTCTGTGCCACTGCAGTCGCGTACGTGCGCGTAAAGTGGTACATGGTGTTGCCTGTTTTGGCAAGGGTTATCTTGGTCTTTCGTGCGATTGTATTATACACTGTGTACATATACTGTTCCGGGCGTGGTTCACTACCGCGTCTGGATACTGCGTTTGGTAGATGGAGATGTCGCCATGTAGTTTATGAATATAACCAAGGCTTCTTCGTCATCGTTTAGTAGTTTTTTTTGTGTATTAGAAGACGTTGTGTGACAACCAGATTTATCTTGATCAATTAAAATGTGCTCTTCTGAAGCTACCGGAGCTCCGTGCTCTTCGGGCGCTAAACGTACCGGCAGCGTTTCGGGTCAATCCGAGTCGTCGCAAACCGCTGCTGAGTAGGGCATTCTTGTTATCATCACTGTATACTTGATATGATATGTATACTAATTTTATCATAGTTACCTTCGCACTCAGATGGCTCTTGAGGCCGAAGCTCGTGAAGCTCTACCTTATGTAAGCACCATACATAATTTCTGATTGCCCATTCATTTACTTACAATTCACCATAGTCCATTGATACATGTACCTATTCCCGCGGTCCTCTCCGCCAAAACATCTTCTCATGCCTCACCTGTAACCCACCACCCAGCGATCCCACCATGCCGTACTCAGCTGCTGGCATCTGCTATGCCTGCTCCGTTCAATGCCACGGCGAACACCAACTCGTTGAAATTTTCTCAAAGCGGAATTTCACTTGTGATTGTGGGACTACAAGACTGCCAGATACTACACCGTGTGTTATCAGGAAGGGAAAGAAGGGAGAGAAGGCTGCGGAGGGGAACGTTTATAACCAGAACTTCAGGAATCTGTTTTGTTCGTGTAAGCGGGAGTATGACCCATATGCGCAGAATGGGACGATGTTCCAGTGCTTGGGATTGGGGACGCATTTGGAAGGGGGTTGTGGGGAGGACTGGTACCACCCAGGATGCTTGATGGGGTTGGGACCGGATTGGAACGAGAAGGAGGAGGAGGAAAAGAAGACAAAGGAGCAAGAGGAGGAGAAGGAGAAGGAAGAGGAGGAGGTTGACAAGACCAAGGAAACGACAGAAGAGAAAAAGGATACCAAACCTGCTTCTACTAAGACTGCTCCCGAGAATACCGGGGCTTCTAATGTCGAAGAAGAAGAAGAAGAAGCCGAAGAAGAGGACGAAGACCCGCCTTTGCCCCCAGGCTTCCCTGAAGAAGACTCCTTTGTATCTCTCATTTGTTTCAAGTGCGTTGAAGCCCATCCTTGGATCAAAAAGTATGTTGGCCAGCCCGGTTTCCTCCCGCCTGTATTCACTACTCCACAGAATCCTACACCTGATACCAAACCAAGCTCCGCCCCGTCCACCGAATCTCCAGCACCCACAGCCACGGAAACCCCAAAGGAAACCTCCCTCCCCATTCACTCCGATCCCGAATCCAAGAAGCGCAAAGCCTCTCTTACCCTCTCGCCCCAAACCGACACCAAGCGCGCCAAGCCCTCCGCCAGTCCCGAACCTTCCAACACCACCACCACCACCACCACAACCTGCCTCCTCACCACCTTCCCCTCCCCTCCATCTGCCCCCTTCTCTCTCTTCCTCCAAGAAACCTTCCGTGACCACCTCTGCCCCTGCTCCACCTGTACTCCCCTCTACCCTCCCCATCCTGCCCTCCTCCGCGACGAATCCGTCTACGAACCCAGTCTCTCGTCCCACTCCGCCGACGGGCCTGACGGGTCCTCTCGGCACTCTGGGAGTCTCTACGACCGTGGGGAGTCGGCGTTGAAGCAAATGGACAGGGTGAAGGCGATTGAGGGTGTCATGGCGTACAACATGATGAAGGAGAAGCTGAAGCCGTTGTTTCAGAAGTTTGCTGAGAGTGGGGAGGCGATGAGTGCAGATGATGTGAAGGATTACTTTGCAAGACTGAGGGGTGACGAGGAGGGGATGAGGGAGGCGAGGGAGAGGGTAGAGGGGCAAGGCGGGGAGCAAGGGGACTCGAGGAGGGAACAGGAGGGGCAATAAGCCGAGGGAGTTGGAAGAAGGAGGTAATTATTATGGAGAACGGTACATGTATGAGATTGTTTTGAGACTAGGCTTTTATTAAACACGAAATTATCACGATATATTTAAATCAACGTATCAAGCCTTGAATGATTCGTGCCTGTGAAAGTTCTCATACGTCTATTCATGTCTATCGACTAAACTCCCGTCCACTAATCCCGCCCATCATCATATACTTTCTTCTTATGAAACCTCACCCTTCTATCGTAGCTCTTCACCACAGCCTCCAAACTATCAAACCCCCCAATATCCTTTCTCGTCCTCGCTCGCCCTGAAAACTCAATCTCTCCTGCTCGACAACGTTGCCTAGAAGAGCTGAGTTGATAGCTGTCCTCGTCATTGTCTGACTTCCTATCTTCTTCATCATCGTCATATTCTCCCCTCGCTAACTGAGCATTCACATTCGCCATGATTCTATCATACCTGATCTCAATGCCCTTGCTTTTCCCTGAATCCATATCCTCATCAAAGCTCTCCACGTTTGCGCTGCGTACTCCTAGACGACGTGGGATGCTTGATGGATTTGTCTGGAATTTTCTGGAACTTATCCCAGCCTGCCTAGGAACTTCTTCTTCTTCTTCATTCATATCAAATATCGCATCTCCCAATGGAAATCCAGACATCCGTTCCGCAAACCTGGCATCACCATTCTCGGAATGCAGACCCACAATATCCTCTCTTGTCCTTGGCCTCATAGAGCAGCCCCACGACACGTCCCTCTGAGCCATCTTGGCCTCTTTAGCTTCTTTGGCCTCTTTGGCCCTCTGTCTAGCAGCTTCCTTTTTCTTCTTCTTCTTCCACTGCGCCAAAGGATCAAACCCATCCGACGTCTTCCACCCCAAGGCATTGATCTTTAGATCATCAACAACCTCACCTAGCGCCGCCCATTCTTCAACCTTCCCTTTCTGCGGCAAGGGCCTTAACTGTTCAGTGAATGCCAGTTTGTGGATCAGCATATCGGAATTTTGAAAATTCCCACCGCTGTACCCTTTTTTCCCGTTGGCCATCAAGGACCCTCGGTTCGCTGGGGTTAACACCTGAGTCGGCCTAGGTCTCATGGTCAATGCAATGTACGACGGTGGCGGCCACGTTGGCCCAGAATACGAGAAGAATTTGTCGATACTGGACTGGCTGACTGGAGTTTTCTCAAAATCAAGGTTTCGAGGCCACAGGATTTCCTCCAAGTACCGAATAGCCCGGATCTGTGCTGATTTGATGATACTGTCTCGCTCCCCATTTTCTAGTTCCCTGGGGGCTTGGTCTTTCCGTGCCTTATCAAAAGGTGTGACTTTATGCCTTCCTATGCTCCCAGTACTGCACCAGGATATTGACTGGGGACGGTTATCTGGCGGGTTGTTCTACATACCCGCGGACCCCGTGCTCCCAGCGCTTGGCGGCCGCACAATGGATGGTCCGATGGACCCATTCCGGTCTCCCATAGGGCTTGGCTTCAGCGGGCTAGGCATAACCATATTAGACGAGTTCTCACGCTCCATAGCAACTCCATCATCAAAAGAATCAGGATCCTCCATATTCGCTGCCTGCTCAGCCTGGACAACCCGCAACCGAATCTTTTCTTGTGGATCCACCAAGTCATCATCATCACTCCAGTACGGATCGTCATCTGGGATATGCGGCATGGCCATGCGCTTCCAGAATCGCAGTTCCTGGCGTTGGGCCACTGAGTCGACAATATGCTTGTAGCGGACCTGGTCTTCAGTCATTTGATGGCGGAGTTGGCGGAGATTATCGTGTGCTTTGCCAGCATGAGCTTGCATATCCCACATTTGTTCGCGAAGACGGCTGTTCTCTTCGCGGGCTTCCGCTAGCTGGGTACGGTACGAGTTGTGCCAAGCACACACATCAGCAATGTGTTTCGATTTGTAGGCGTGAAATTGCTCCAGCATGGAAACCATGGTGTTGCGGTATTCTCGAAGGAGGTTCATGTTGGAGTCGCGGCTAAATTTGGCTTTGTCGAGAGCTTCTTCAAGAACAGAGATCTGAGCTTCATAGTTGGTGGATTGGGCTGATAGCGAGTAAATTAGTCATACTGCATCACGACAACTAAATGAGCAAGCTTTCTTACCGTTAAGGCTATCCGCTGCAGCAGCCAATATATCGTCGCTAGACGTCCCTGTGTCTCGCGCATGTTGCCGCAATTTACCAATATTCGAGACAATTTCTTCATTCTTCTTACGGTTATCTGCTAATTGCTTCGACAGCTCTTCAACAAGATTCCATATATAGTTAAGTTCCGCCTGATATCCAGCTGGCATCACCGCACCATTTGCATTGCCTCCATTGCCGCCATTTCCATTATTGACGCCGTTCATCTTGGACAACCAATGGCTAGAGGAATGCAGAGTTCAAGTATCACGACGATAGTGTGTCTCTTTCACGTTCAATGTTGAGGTCTTAGCGTGAAGCAGTCGCAAGACAGACAAGCAAATCAAACTGGTGAGGGTGGGGTCGACAGACAATCACGTATGAGACACAATGGGGAATGCGATTGCGCAAGGGAATGTTGGAGGGGATCACTCGAGGATCGAAGGAAGAAAAAAGAGAAGGGAAGAAGAATGGGGTATCAATGAAAATAATATTTGGTCAAAATCTCGATGTGGAGAACTGGACGATATTGCAGAAAGCGCAAAGCAAGTAGAATGTGCTGGCAAACATTCACAAAGACGTTCTTGTTTACCTCTATCCAAAAACTATGTGACGTTTCTGCAATGGCCGTAGCAAGGATGTAGCTATAGCGGGTAATCGTCGGCTGTCAACCCTGACCCTAAATATTGATTTCACGATATCAAAACAATAACATGGTCTCAACATTCACCAGCTTTGATAAGGCTCAATTGGATTTCACATCTATTTTAGGCCATTGCTCATTCTAATTTTTGTCCCAAACAAATCTACCCCAGATCCCTAGTAACAAGATCTATTTCCTGCCCGTCAATATCGAAAGACCAGACCACGGTAGTAAAGATCCACCACTGGGGAGAAGTAGACTCCTCACAAAAACCTCCATTAGCAGCAAAAAAAACCACATAAAGAAAACAAATCTGGGCAGTCCAAGGCAAGACAATTCAGATTCAGAGCCGACAAAAAAAATCAAAAAAATCATAAAAAATCAAATGACAAAACACAATAACGCCGATAGGTTTTTCCCCCCTGCCCCACACTAAAACAATGCTTAACTTGAGCACAACTGAAACACGCCAGTATAGGCCGCTTTGTGGTGATCGAGTTCAAGCGGCCCATACTAGAAAGAAGACTTAGAGAGACGACTCCCGAGATGAGACGGAAGGGGCGAAACTCGAGGAAGACCCCACATGTGTGCTGTCTAGCCTATGACCCAACAGGACGTGATGACGGCCATGGAATGCCAGCTTGCTCAGCTGGGAGTCGAAACCGGTATCAAAGTTGGTGATATGTGAGCGCGGGGTCCCAGAGACCGCAGATGCATATAAAGTCTACCCAGAGTCGAGCCCCGAGGATGCGAATTTAGCTGTCGCTTAGTTGGCAGTCTGAGCCTGAGCCTGAGCAAGCTTGTTGGCACGCTCACGCTCAACCTCGTAGCTGAAGTCGTAGTAACCAGGATCGAAGTAGTGGACACGAACGTAACCATCCTCTCCACCGGAGGCGTAGCTACGACCGGTAGGATCAGCAGCAACAGTGTTCTAGGGGGCTGTTAGACATATGCCCATACACAGATAATTCAGTTGGAGATAAGACTTACAAGAGGACCGAAGTGACCACGGACACGACCAATCTCCTCGCCAATGGTCTTGTGGTAGAAACGAGCCTCGAAACGACCCTCACGAGACGACGAGGTAGTAACGGAGGCAGCATCTTGACCACCACCCAGAATAACGAAGTCCTTAGTGCGGGTGATAGTGGCAGTGTTCAAAGGAGTATCGGTGACGTAGGTGTTGAGGATAGTAAGATCCTTCGCCGACATGAGCTATTATATATATGAGTTAACATTCAAACTGACTGGCTTGTGGAAGTATAACTTACGCGAGCGGACTTGTCCTTGCTGGCAGTGATGAAGTAGGTGCGGTCGGCACTCCACTGAAGATCAGTGACCTCCTTGTTCAGCTCATGAATGGGCAGGTTCTCCAGCAGGTGACCAGTCTTGGCATCGTACTGGGAGATAGAGCCATCCTCGTGGCCGGCAATGATGAAGCGGGTCAGGTAAGAGAAACCGGCAACGGTAGCCTTGCTGGGAGTGCAAATGATCTTGAGGGAGTGCTCATCGTTCTGGGGAGCGTTGACATCGGGGTTGATGTCATAGACGATGATGAAGGAATCGTAACCCATACGCTTCTCGGTGACACACAGAAGCTTGGTACCATCCTCGTTGAACTCGACACGCTTGACAGCGGTGGGGAACTCCCAGCACTTGAGCTCACGGCCAGTCTTGACCTCCCAAAGGCGCATAGTGTTGTCGGCGGAACCGGAGGCCATCAGGGTGGAGGTAGGATCGGTGTCGACGGTCCAGATGGAACCGAGGTGGCCGGCGTAGGTGCCGAGGCGCTCGCCGTTGTGAGCATACCAGACGTTAATGAGCTTATCCTTGGAGGTGGAGAAAATCAAATCACCGTCGGCGTTGTAGCTACATGGCGATAAGCATCATTGTTAGTATTGGTATTGGTTAAGGTGGTCGTAAACGGTAAGAATGTGATGGCAGTGGTAGTGGGGGTAGTGGTGCATGACAGGTAATGACGAGAGCAGGGGTTGAAGTTGGTGCTCAGGGTGGTATGACATTTCCGATGGCGAGCCAGGCGCTTGAGGTAGTTGGTGGTAGAATATGAGTAGCGATATATATAACATTGGCATCGGAGTTGATATGGGAATAGATATTCGGCGCGGAGGGGGCCCGGCCCGTGACACGGTATTAATCGGAAGCGGAAATGGGTGGATCGGACATATGGGCTGGATAGTGCTGGGTGTAGATCTATGGGCACATCGGACAAAGGGCATGATGAGGGCGACTCACCGGACCTGGGTAAGGGCACGAGTGTGACCTTGCAGAAGAATGGGTCTCATATTGGCGGTTTATACGTGGTGATAGTGGTAGTGGTAGTGGTGATGTCGGAAATCGAGTCGTGAAGCGTGTACGTCCAAGGGGATATGTGCCTAGTTAGCGTAATGTTTTATGGTGGGGCACTTTGGCGAAAATTGACTAGACTTTTTTCTGTGCCCCGCGCTGGAACCATCTATTGAGTTGGCGCCTCACATAAACTTGTAACGTTTGACTTGTCAAGGCTAACATATGTGGCGCTAATGTATTCTAATGCAGCTGACAATGAGGCTGAACATGACTTGACAGCTGGCAATTTTACCCCGGTCAGCTGCGACATGGGAGTTCAATGATAATGAAGCCCAGGACAATACTCATAGGTTACTATTTGAATGGCGAATTGTGGTCATTAATCCCTTGATTAGGGAATTGTTGTTACGAATTCCCACAATACACTCAGTATCAATCAGCGACAACTCAAAATTATAAGTTGAAATCATGGATTACAGTAGTGGCGATACCGTGCATGCCGGATCATGACCTAGATATAATTAGCAATAGCGGCATCTGCAGTGCCTGAAAACCCAGGTAGCCCGGACCACCTCATACTAAACATCTGCAAGCTGTCCCCGTACTCCCGGATCAAGCCTCCGTGTTTCTCAATTTCATGTCCATCACTCCTCTATTCCCAACAATGATCCGTTAGATGTCCAATATCTAGCCAAGTCGTACCACTACACCCGACTATCACTCCAATTACAGCACCTGACCGTCTGACTCGTCGGTTAACTTCACATCATGGTGCTCGCCTTTGCAACCCCCACTGCACCTCTCACATCGCTCATCAATCGCCATTGTGTCCGAGCCCCTCACGGTCTATCGCAATCCCTTCGGGCCACCTCCACCACCTCTTCTGTCCCTGTCGTCCGCCGTCCTCTCCGCGGCCAACTGACTCCGATCCCCACCGCATCGTGCTCATCAATAGCAAGCTTTTCTTCTCTCCATTCCTTCCAACGGCGTCATCGCCCGCGTTACCCCATTGACTGCCCTGAAACTACCACTAATTATTCCCCTCATCCGCCTAAATGCCCTCACCATCCCTCTGTAAGGCCCACTGGCACGGTTCCTACGGCTACTGCCATCACTGGAAGCTATCCAAAAAGGGCAAGTGCAGATTACGATTGTACTGCAGATGCAGGTGCTGATGATGCCCAACAACCGGGAAGGGTAATTGCTGTAAATAACAGAGGTATTTCTTGTAGGAGGACAATCTTGACCCCGCCGCGGATATTTTCATCTTTGAATTTCACGTTTAACCGTATCACAGACAATCAGAGCGAGGTTTCTGAACCTTTCCTTTCCTTGCTTCCGCCATTGACTACCAAATATTTACATCTTGCGGATCGGCAATCAGCACTCACTTTGACAAGCTGTGGTTCTCTAATACCTGTGACTCCCATCACGCTTCTTCGAGGCTCTTCCGTGACTCAAGCATTTCCGTTTGCTTCAAGGCGTGGGATAAAGTCCTATTCGAAACAGAAAACCTCAAGAACTCGCAAAATGGCCGCTAAGATTGACGGTACTGCGATTGCCAAGGGCATCCGGGAGCGTCTTGTCACCGATATCAAGGCTAGGCAAGAGAAGAACCCTCGGTACCAACCTTCGTTGACCATTATTCAAGGTTTGTTGAGCCTGTCAAGCCATTCATATAGTGAAATATTTACTAACTCATGCCATAGTCGGTGATCGCCCTGACTCTAGTATGCCTTTTCCATGGTGCCGCTTTTTGTCATGCATTCACTTCCGCACTCGCATCATCAATTCCTTTGCGATGACGTTTGAGCCTTAGGGTTGTTTGCTAGTAGACCCGACTTTTGTCACTAACCTATTTATGTTATAGGCACCTATGTACGGATGAAGCTAAAGGCTGCGGCTGAGGTTGGTTCTATCTCACCATTATAGCCGTATTAAAGCATTTTCTAACATTGTTATAGGCTAGCATTAAGTGTGAGCTTGTCAAGCTTTCAGCTGACATTTCTGAGCCTGAGTTGCTTCACATTATCCATGGTCTTAACGACAACCCTGAGGTCCACGGCCTTTTGGTTCAGCTTCCCCTCCCCGATCACCTGGATGAGTACCTTATTACTTCTGCCGTCGCTGATGACAAGGATGTTGATGGTTTCGGTACACGTAACATTGGTGAGCTCGCTAAACGTGGCGGACATCCCGATTTTGTGCCTTGCACTCCCAAGGGTATCATGACCCTACTGGAGTCTACTGGTGTTGACCTGAAGGGTAAGAACGCTGTTGTTCTTGGTCGCAGTGATATTGTTGGTGGGCCTGTCAGTTACATCCTTCGCAGTGCCGACTGCACTGTCACTGTCTGCCACTCAAAGACCGAGAACCTGGCCGAGCACGTCAAGCAGGCAGATATCCTGGTTGCTGCTATCGGTGTTGCCCGCTTTGTCAAGGGTGACTGGATTAAACCAGGTGCTGTTATCATTGATGTTGGAACCAACTTCATCCCCGATGCCACCCGTAAGAGTGGCCAGCGTATGGTCGGTGATGTCGATTACGAAGCTGCTTCCAAGGTTGCCTCTCATATCACTCCTGTTCCGGGCGGTGTTGGTCCTATGACCGTAGCCATGCTCATGCAGAATGTTGTTGATGCTGCTGACCAGGCTGCCGCCCGCGATAAACTGCGTAAGACTGTTCCGCTTCCCCTTAAGTTGGCGACGCCGGTTCCGTCTGATATTGCCATTTCCCGTGCCCAGAACCCAAAGCCCGTGACCGCTGTAGCCAAGGAGGTCGGTATTAACAGTGCCGAGCTTGAGCCTTATGGATCATACAAGGCTAAGGTTGATCTGAAGCTGCTGAAACGCCTCGAACATCGCAAGAACGGCCGCTACGTTCTTGTTGGTGGTATCACTCCTACTCCCCTTGGCGAAGGCAAGTCTACCACGACTATGGGTCTGGCTCAGGCCTTGGGTGCTCATCTGGGCCGCATGACTTTTGCCAATGTCCGCCAGCCCAGTATGGGTCCTACATTTGGTGTGAAGGGTGGTGCCGCTGGTGGTGGGTACAGTCAAGTCATTCCCATGGATGAATTTAACCTGCATTTGACCGGCGATATCCATGCTGTCTCGCAGGCCAACAATCTGCTAGCCGCCGCCATTGATACTCGTATCTTCCACGAGAACACCCAGAAGGACGCTGCTTTATACCGCCGTCTTGTCCCTGAGAAGAATGGTGTCCGCAAGTTTGCTCCCATTTTGCTAAAGCGCCTTGAGAAACTTGGCATCAACAAGACTGACCCCAATGAGCTCACTCCTGAGGAGATCACTAAGTTTGCCCGTTTGGATATCGATCCTAAAACTATTACCTGGCGTCGTGTTGTTGATGTTAACGACCGCTTCCTTCGTGGTATTACCATTGGTAATGCCGCCACTGAGAACATGCCTCGTGAAACAGGTTTTGACATCTCTGTTGCTAGCGAGGTGATGGCTATTTTGGCTTTGTCGACTGACCTTGCAGACCTGCGCGAGCGTCTGGGTCGTATTGTTGTTGCCAGCTCTCGTGCCGGTGAGCCCGTCACCTGTGATGATATTGGTGTCACGGGCGCTCTGACTGCCCTGATGAAGGATGCGGTTAAGCCTACTCTCATGCAGACTCTGGAGGGAACTCCTGTGTTTGTCCATGCTGGCCCCTTTGCTAACATCTCCATTGGATGCAGCTCCATTGTTGCAGACAAGATGGCCTTGAAGTTAGTTGGTACTGAGGATGCCGACGATACTCCTGGCTTCGTCGTCACCGAGGCTGGTTTCGACTTCACCATGGGCGGTGAGCGTTTCTTCAACATCAAGTGCCGTACCTCTGGTCTTGTACCTGATGCCGTGGTGATTGTTGCTACTGTTCGTGCCCTGAAAGTCCATGGTGGTGGTCCTCGTATCAGTGCTGGAGCCCCGCTTGACCCTGTCTACACTACGGAAAATGTTGACATTCTTCGCAAGGGTTGTGTGAACCTGCGGAAGCACATTGAAAACGCCAAGTCGTTTGGTGTTCCCGTTGTAGTAGCTATCAACAAATTCTGCACGGACACTGACGCTGAGGTTGCTGTCATCCGCCAGGAGGCTCTAGCCGCCGGTGCTGAGGATGCTATCCTGTCCAACCATTGGGCGGAGGGAGGCAAGGGTGCAGCTGAGCTGGCTAAGAGTGTTATTGCCGCTACTGAGAAGGCCAAGGAACCGAAGTTTACCTACAATGTTGATGGCTCGACTTCAGTCCAGTCACGTATTGAGGCTATTGCCAAGACTATGTATGGTGCCAGCGGCGTCGAGTTTTCTGAAGCTGCCCAGAAGAAGATTGACACTTATGCTGCTCAGGGCTATGGACACTTGCCTGTCTGTATTGCCAAGACCCAGTACTCGTTGTCTCACGATCCGGACCTGAAGGGTGCTCCCACTGGCTTTACTGTTCCGATCCGGGACGTGCGTCTTGCCGCCGGTGCTGGGTATCTGTATGCCCTGGCTGCTGACATTCAGACTATTCCTGGTCTGCCAACTGCTCCTGGATACTTGAACGTTGATGTCGATGTGGAGACTGGTGAGATCACTGGCCTGTTCTAGGTACGAGACGAGGACAGATTTGTTGTTGAGGAGAGAAGTTGGGTATGGACTCAACTCACCATACCCAACAGATGGTTTGTTTAATTGCTTCATTTTGATTTGATTTATTTGTTTTTTTTTATGAAAAGGATATTGCGGGTTATGGTTTTCAACATTAGAAGAAGGGCTAGGTTAGCATTTACATATCACGATATGTGCACCATTATTTCAAAATAATATTTACTATTTACTATCAAACTGATGATCTGGCAGTGGCATAAAGACTTTCAAAATTCCAATAAATTTACATTAACGTCCAATATTGACAAGAATCGAATATAGAAAACAAAAAAAAACCAGCAAGTAAAACAAATAATAAAGACGTAAATCAAAACAGTCATTACTCATAAACAAAACACGATCCGGCCAGACTATTGCTTAATTTTCAAAAACAAAAAAAGACCGCCCTCTTACCAATCAAAGGCCTCAGTATGCAACTCCACCGTTGGCCCATCAGTCTTGATCGTTCTCGCTGTCGCATCCCTCAAGGCATCCATCACTCCCGCCGGGCCACACCCCACAAACATAATCTTAGCCGTGCTCGTACACTCCGCGACCGCCTCCCGGACTACCGCCTCAATATCCGGCCTCCCAGGAATAATATTGATTGCAGATAATTCACAAAGAGAATGAGCTCCGCAATCGCCAGTGCATGCAGAGGGCCTACGTGACCCCATGGCCTTCTCGGGGTCTGAAGTATACATCGGGGGCGCACTAGGAGTGATGGCTGCTGTCGCGACGTCAAAGGCAAGTTTCTCGGATTCAAGGGCGGGGGTCGCCGGCGACGCGGGGGTGGCAGCAATGGAGGAAGAGGAAGAGGAGGCTTGGCGGGGAGAGGATCCCAGGGTGTGGAGGCGGGAATGGTGAGAGGGGAGCTCGGGGTCAGCCCCGGATTCCCGAGAGATGTGAAGGGTGACGTTGACAAGGGGACCAGCGGAGGCAAGGAGGGTAATCAGATGGGAGTACCAAGAGAAGTATCCACGGTCTTTGATGATCCAATGGAAGTCAATCTTCTTGACGGCTTGGCGGTTGACAAGCAGGCGCATGGCGGTTCCGAACGTAAAGGAGCCACCAGAGCCACCTGCGATGAGAACTACTTTGTCGAAGAGGGTGGGATTAGGAGACGTTCCGTAGGGCCCTTCGAGACCAACACGAATGGGGGTGTTGGGATGGGCTTTGGCGTATTCGTGAAGGGAACGAGTGAAGCCATCGTAGGAGACGATGACGAATTCGTGGGTTTGAGAAGAAGATGAGGAAGGGGAGGAGACAAGCGTGAATGGATGCATTTCGAAGAGACGGACGCCGGGAAGCCAAAGATAACAGTGGCTGGCAGAATAGGAGAACCAAGGGGCCTTCTTGATTGTGACGCGAGTAGCGTTGTGTGGGAGGGGCTCAAGGGTCGCGGTATTACCAATGGTGTTGAAGAACAAGCGTGTGAAGCGGATGAGTTTATCACAGCACCAGATGCCGGCGCAAATACACGCTATCAGGAGGATATTCTTGGTCAAAGATGGTTGATGGAAGCAGAGAGTGACGATGGAGATGATCCAGCAGACGATATGGATGACGTAGAAGAGTTCGTAATTGAAACGACGGATGACGATAGCGGCGAAGACGAGGACGAACATTGAGGCCCCGGCGACAATGCCGCATATTTGCTTATTTTCGGTAAGGATTTCGGTTTTGCCGGTTACAACCATGTTAACGGAATAGGTGATGGCATGGGCGATGACAATGAGTAAGGTCATCATACCGGAGAGGCGGTGGAGGATGTTAAGGCGTTCATAGGACCATGAGGTGAGGAATGCTAGCGGAGTGTTCTTCAGAGAAAGGAAGACGGAAAGAGTAAAGTTGGCGGCCGCAAGCCTAATAACCATGGGTTAGTTATCTAAACTTTGGTTTTATCTACGTTACTGCATCATGGGGATAATTACTAACCAGCCAGTACGAGACGCCATATTGAGTCTCATATTATAGCGAGCATTGTTCTGGATCTTTGCGAAGATAAACACAAAGTTGAAAACAACGTAGCCAAAGTAAACCAGCGCATGTCCATATGAAGGAAAGAACGGCGCTTTGCGGAGCAAGATACTGCGGAAGGAACTAGACAGGGAAAGAGCCCCATGTTAATCGACACGTTCACCACGTTGCGGTCCTTCCTTGCATGACAAGTTCGATTCAATGCATAAAAGATAGGGATTATCTTTTGTCAAGAGACGACATAAAGAAGGGATTTCAAAGAATGCAAGGAACGTACCGAGAGGTTATCACGAAAGGAGCAAATATGGCTTTGGAAGATAACGAGTAGCGGAGGGATAGAGATCTAAAAAGATTGAGGAGGGAGAAGACGCCAATGATGCCGCAAAGGGCAGCAGCAAAGTAGGATAAGGCATGGCGGTTGTTATGGAGGCGTATGGCGCTGTAGACAGCAGCCATGCCGGTGTTGGCGCGGGCAGCGATCATATCAGAGAACATGGCGAATAATTCTTTGGGTGATCGAGCTTGAGGTGATGATGATGAAGAGACTGATCAACAACACCGGGTTAGATGCGGTGGGTCAGGAGGTTTATATGCATAAAGTTTCATGGCTATTTCGTCTTGCATTTGGGATGGATTGGGGAGGAGGCGGGAAAGGAAGTAGATGGTAACTAGCTTAGGTGGAGATTGATGAGGCAGAGGAGATGCATGGGGCCTCAGTGGATACGATCCCCAAGGTGGGTAAATTGGGAATAAGGAAGCGGTTTATTGAACGTCTGGAAGAAGTGGTGATGGTTGTTGGGATAGGCAGTGTTAGTGGGGCCAGGCGGGGTGGCAATAGCGGCGGACAGGGGTGTCCGTGGAAGAAGGGGTGGAACTAGGATGAGTTAGGACTGTATGCCGGTTGGGTGGGGATGTGGGGGCTTTGAGGAGTGGGATGGAGTTGAAGAGGATCTAGGTGCGGTATAGATGGGTAATAAGTCCACAACCAGGCTTGGGCGGTTGGTTAGCATTGTAATATATGGGCGAGATGCTCAAGCTATTATAGTGTGTCTGAGTTCCAGATCGTGATGTTGGTGCTACTTGACTAAGAAACACGGTTCTGTATTGTTTCAGACACATAATATACTTGATCCAATACTATCTATATGGTATCGATGAATCTTCATCTTCTCATCACTTCACTTTGCCTATCAGGTTCTATCTTGTGTGGCTTCCATCTCATACTTCATACTACACCCCATCCATCGTATCTATTTCTTTTCACCACACAGTTATCTTTTTAATACCCCCAAACAGGCAGGTCTTAATGACTTGTCACCCCAAGTCTGAAATGGAAATCCTTAACCTCCCTCATAATAATCCCCTTCGTCCTCAACGCCCGCACTCTTTCCTCTTGATGCCACCGCCTATGCAATGCTCAACCCTCACAATATACCCTCCCCTCCATTACCACACTCAGCTCGGCCCATAATCATGTTCTTTGGAATCTACAATAACTCCCTCCTATATAGCTTGACGATTCATCGACTGGCATCCCTGTTAATCCTGAGTAATTGTCCTTGTTGTATGAGCTATTGGGCGGTCATCAGAATATATACATAACCAAAGGCAATGTCTTACTGTCTTTCCCCTCAAATTAGTGTCTATATCATCATCTTTTTATAACGCGATCTCCTGGCTCGATAGCGTTGAGTGACGGCCTTTGAGACTCTAGTAATATTGGCCCCGAAGAACTCTAGTCATAGCCTCCCAAATTTACACATTTTCTGAAATCATAATCTGTACATATGGACTGTAACATATTCCCCATTTCTAACCTATAGAATATTCAATGTTAAAGATGTTGCTGCCTTCAAAGTTTCTTGAATCACATGTTACCCGCGCGGCTTTGCGAGTCTAGGAAGGTCACACTTCGCTCAGTCATCTCAAGCATCTCATATCTACAAGCCTCACCAAAACTCCGGGAACCTCATGATATTCCCAGTAGTTCCCTCCTTGCTTTGGCCTATTGGTGTTTTACAAACACCTTATGTATACTAAGGTTGAGGGGAGAATAACTAAATCAGGCAGGTGGTCTTCTTCGGTAATCTGGTGTCAACGTGACGAATTATGGATGGGACTCATTTGATATCAAGACCATGAGGTGGGAGATAAACGGGGTTCAAGAATCAGTGAGTTACAGTGAAGTTGTGGTGGGTTCCATCTGGATTGCGTGCTTGATAGAGGTGATGGAAATAACAAGAATTTCAATAGCTAGGGGGAATGTTTATGCTATACAAGGGAACTAACTGTCTTTTTATGAGATCTAGGGATCTATTTGTGACTTGGTGGATATACCTCACTTAGAATTCATGTGATAATATTTTGCTAAAGGGCTTCGGCTAAATTCATGTTTAGATGCGTGCTTAGCTATAGTCCGCTAACCTCTACATGTTCCTAGATGAGGCTCTGCCGAACAAACCAACGCCCCGGCCCCAATTCACAAATATCACCAGTGTTTTCTTGGCGCTTTAAGAGTGGGTATCTTTGTTATCAGTCAGTTTCTCGACAAGCACACCCACCCAGTACCCATCTAAACCACGCCTAATACTCAAGTCTTCTAAGTTAATTCTGATTGCAATTCCAAGATACGACGCCAAGCCATCATATACCCGGCAACATGTCCGTCTTTTCCGTGCCGTCTCGCTTACAACTCAATCTTTACCAACCCCATTCTGGGTACAGATTCCCCGCGCGGCTACTTGGCTGTTACCTGTGCACGGGACCTTTACCTTATTTTAGTCTGCCGTTGAGGTCCTGAATTGGCCCAGGCGGCACAAAAGGTCGATAGGTTTCTTGCTAGCATAGCTATGTGAATTGTTAGTTTGTGGGTGAGGAAATTCATTGGAACTTGTCCTTGGCGTGGGGTGATGGCTCCGTTTTTAAAATGACACAGGAGGGTTCAGTTGTTAGTTGGAGTTATTGGTACAGTATATACAGTGCGTTGGAGGCAAAGGGTAATGATGATAAGAATAGAGAAATTACATATTGTGTAGTTAAGTGGTTACTGAATCATAGATCTAGCAGGCTAGTGTGGCTGAACAGAAATATCTGGCAGTATGTCAAGGTTGTATGTATAAGAATATGTACATATACAACAATGGATTGCCTCACCACTATGTTCGTGATAAAATAAGCCTTGCAATATCCACTACCTGTAAAAATGGAACCTACTATATTAATGCTCTTCATACCTATCGATCCCCACAGGTACTTGTTCTAAAGTCTGTGCTCGAGTTTACCGTCCATTGGGCGGTGTTAGCGAGGTCATGTACCGGTTATAGACGACCTCTGATTTTCAGCTGGGTCTAGTGTAGCAACTAACACAACTTCGTTTTCTGTTTGACAGCAAGCCACCAGAGAAAGAATAGCATCGTTATTATTTCCAGGGGCAGATTTCTCTTATAACTCGAATGGCACCACTCCCAAAAAATGGCAGCTGGGAGTGCTAGGAGCAACAAGTATTGGCGTCAATTTGGGAGTCTTGAATCACAGTGCTAACTAGAAAGAAACGAGATTCACAAACGGAAGGTTTATTGCATCAGCTAGTCCAAATTCGCTAGTACTATGCCGCAATATGTCATATATATCTCTACTACAATACCAGATAACCCATCAGTCGTGATTTTCAGAGACCAAAATGTATTTATCTGCGTTATTTTATTTTATTTTCTTGCTGATCTTTTCTTCATATCCATATGCTCTAGTGTTAAAGAATTGAGACAATAGAGATGATTGAGGCAAGTTAATCTGCTCACTTTGATTTGTAGCAGATGTGTCATGGCGACTTGAACTGCATTGTAACCCCACGCGGCTCTTCCTCTCGTAGGTGTATATGACTCGGATAAGAGCAAGTCCGTGGTATTTCTCAATATATAAAACACGTGCTATAGACTACAGCCTATTGTTATCTGCATCATAGTCTGCGAGACAAATGTAGAAGGGTCTGGATAATTCATTAAACCTAGACTTACAATGATATTAATCTTATAAATTCATCAAAACAATAATGAAGGCCCTATCAGCCTTGAATTTTTTAATCTGATTAAAAAGTTTTTTCTTAGATTATCTGCTATTTTCAGATTGATAAAGAATTTCCCCTAATAGATAGCAATAGTGAAAAATCCTGCTTGATCTTTGGGCCTCGCTATTCCCAATCCACACCCTACTCTGTTACATCCACCCCCCCCCCCAATCCAACATTCCTTAACACTTTCCTTTCTAGGAAACTATTATCATGAACTCTTTCCTCTAACTCCCCATTCTCTACGTCCATGGGTAAGTCTGCAAGAAACCAAAAGTGACCAATCACCCCGAATAAACTGCCACCGCAGAGAAAAGACTACTCTGTAATCCACAAGTAACTTCCCCGACTGCCATTTTTGTATGTTTTTCTCAAGCCTTGGCAAGAACCCCATGATTCGATATAAGGAAACTACCCAGCGTGTGGACCCTTCCTTCGCTACGGTATTTGAGAAATAAGCCGAGGAAGGGACGGTATTGGAGGTTTGTGAAAAGAGGATTTTTAAGGTATGTGTGTGGTTGTCGAGATATATTGGTGTCATGTTTGTATTCTATTTGGGACATGTTTTGCTATTTAGGGGACTTTTGTGATGGGGGGAATAGAATCGTTGTATTCAGATGGTTGTATTGGAGTGTTTTGGAGATTTAGCCCATATTGTTTTCTGGCTAAGTTGAGATGGAGAGAGGGTTCAATAGGCGTGGAGCTCTAGTATAATAAGGTATAATAAGGGACCTAGAGGGACGCAAAATCGACTATTTGTAGTTGCCAAAGCCAAGACATTATATGATCCATCAACATGTTAATTGCAGGTTGATTGTCGAGGGATGAAGGCTCAATGGGACACTAGCTGCCATGAGACGGAGCCGCGAGCTTAACTGGATGACATGCCTTGGTTGTTATCTGGCGTCCAGAGGTCGGAATCACGGCACAGGCCACACCGAATACGCCATGAGTTTCCATAAAGTCAATAGACCACAACCTAAAAGTCTTTCTATCGACACCCACATGGTCTAATCCACCCGTTTCATCCTCTGGGTCTTTGGATTCACCTAGTTTCGCTGCCTCCGGAACGTATTTCCCTCGCACTATTTTGCTAAAAACAAAATGTGACGCCACTGATCCTTTAGCTGTATCCACTTCGCATATCAATCCATACAACATCACTACTCATGAGCCATGCATTGGTTGAAGTCATTGTCAATGTCGATTGTATCCTCATCTGACCTTTGAGTAGTACTCAATATCTTCAATTGCCTCCATGTTAGCAATGTCACTCGAGCACATATGCAGCCCACAGCAATCCCACCGCCTCATACCTCCATCTCATCCGCCACTTCCTTCCTCATCATTCCACCATCCATTTCACGTCCTTATCAATCTCATCAACCCATCAGATTACATTCCTTCACCACTCCTTAGCCCAACCTCACCTCTTACCATCAAATCCCCTATTTCCATCCTCAGCCGACCGCCTACCCGATGTGTAAATGCCCAGCCACATGTCATACTATTGTAACCAATATTCGCTACTCTGAGAAAATTATCAGATCCTGGTTCACCCCAGGGCCCGGTCGGCGCTAACAAGGTACTATTTGTGGGCGGTGATTGATTGATTAGGGGAGATGGATAAGATGGGATTCGATGATTGATAAAGGAAGGATAGGATGGCGCTAGACTAAAGGGAGAAGAATTTTCATTCTAAACCAATGTTTTCGACTAGAAACATACTTCCAGTAACTACACAAGCGAGATTCGACTTCTTGTGCACGGCATAGTTGGCTAGGGTTGGGGTTCCGTAGACATAAATGACCTCGGCCTTGACTTCGACCTTGTTTCAATTTAGCTCTAAATGCCAAGTTCTTGGCAATCCGGGGATAATTGCGATACATCAAACATCCTAAAGCTTATTCTTCATATCAATCATTGTACGGGAAAATTATTCCTGTAGCGGAGATGTCTAGCCAAGACTGTTCCATCCAGTGGCCACATCTACATCAAAGAAATAAGAACGTCCAGGCTATGTACGACTAACTCGGATGGTAGAGACTGGGGTTGGGATGAAGGGTCTGCCTGAATGAACAAGTTATTTCGGTTACTCCACCTCCAGCTTCTAGGAGTTGGTATCTGCGTAGTTTATTGTCACCAGTGCCAACTTGGTATCCCTAAGAGAAATTTGCCATGCTCATCAATTGTAGAGTCACAATGATGCTAAGGCGGATACCTCTATTCCGAAAATGTGGGACGAAGTGGGTACGGGGGATCATAGACCTGGTATAATGCATGGGTCATAAGGAAGGGAATTAGCCCGAATTAATGGCGGTTAAATATTTCAACGAAACAATATAGATTGATAACGGATCACGTTGTCAGATCAAACAGCCAAGGTAATCAGGATACGACTTTGATTCAAAAAAGAAATGAACATAAAAACATGCAAATATACCATTTTATCCAGTGAAATGGCAGTAAAATAAATGCACCCAACATCAGTTCCGCCAAACACCATCTTCCTCTTCATCCGGATACCCCTCCTCAACCTCATCCCCTTCATCCAATCCCGCCAACTCATCCGCCAAAGACATTTCCTGTGGTCCTTGATGCCCCTCCGAACTCGCAGCAGTCACCGTGCTCTGTTGTCTTTGCCTAAATATCATCTCCATCTTAGTATCGGCCTCATTCATACCCACCAGCGACGACCGTCTTGACGACGCATAACCACTTCCTCTTCTAGCAAAGTCGATCGCTGGACTACGTGCCACCTGAATAGGACTGGGGCGGAAGCCCCGGCCATGGACATGGTCCTGGGGGGGCGGGGTGAGGATGCCACTACGGGGAACTGGGCCGTTACTTGTAACTAAATGTGGAGGGTCGGTGTTGGTGACATGAGTGACTTGACAGTTGCTTGGCCATTGATAGGTGATAGGCATGACAAAATGGGGAGTAATTGAATGGGGAATTGGCGCATTAGAAGTTTGCGGAGCCATGGCAGGATCAACAATGGCCCTCCGTTGAGGCCGCCTAGTGTCGTTGGGATCCAAGATGTCAGAAAGTAGAGCGTTCTGAGCAGTAAACGCTTTGTTTTGAAGGTTGAGACGATCACTGAGACCCTTCATGCGACCTTCAGCAGCTTGGGGCTCTAGGAGGGCAAAGTGCTTATTGCAAGGGGCAACATGTAGTTTCGTAGAGCAAGCACACTCACGGAAGGAGTGCAGAGGGCATTTGATAAGACGGCAACGACAGCGAGCAATATGTTTCTTGTCATCCAGATTCTGGCCAGCCTCAAAATCTAATCTCTGAAGATCAGAGAGATCTCTAGTCACCCGGGTAGCGAGGTGTGCGAATGGCTTGGCTTCCCATTTGGCAGCAAACACGGGGTTGACTCGACTTAAGCTAGACAAAGATGAATCGGCATCGCCTTTCTGAAGTGAAGCCCAAGCCCGGAGGATGTTAAGCGTTCCGTCAATTTCGGAGGCCCATTCCGACTTAAGATAGATCTTCATTTCCACCAGATGGTCCCGGGCCGCGTCTACAGCTTGAATGGCCTGGTCATAACGATCTGCAGCCACAAGACATGTGATATTAGCTCGAATATGAATGATCTCAACGAGTTCCCAGAAAACCTCAATATCATCCGAAGTCATTGGAGCACCCATTTGCTCACCCAAGGGTCTCTGAAACGCCTCGAGCAGAGATGCCATAGTTGGGAATGTAATACCCAACTTGGTTGTTGCCGGGGTAATAGTCTGATACGGTCCAATACGGCTCTGAATCTCATTCATGGCCGTAGACATCACACGGATATTTTCGGCATAAGCTTGGGCCTGACTTTGTAGCAATTGAATCACAGCTTCCTTGATATCACCTCCACTGAAGTCGGCATTCTTGATGGCATCCTCTAGTACAAACTCGCTCCGTCTTTCAGTCACGCGGCGCAATGACTCTGCAGACTTCTCGGCATCCAAAACGGCTTTTCGAACCTGATCTTTCAAATTCCAGTTCTCGTGATTAAGTACAGTGATACTTTGGAAAATCTCATCAACTGAAGCTTCTTGCCCAAGACCAAGTAGTGAGCGAAGATGCTGAACTTCAGCGCGTGCCCCCCCGGCGAGCTCAGCTTGTTCCTCAGCTGCCTTTTGAAGTGTCTGATACACAGGGTGCTGGATATTAGTGGTATCAAACTGCACAAACTCTGTGATATCCCGGAGAGCGGTGACGAGCTGTCTTGCCGTCATGTAGATTAGTTGCTTGTCAGATGACTCTGGCCCGGCATCTGCCTCTATTATACGAATAATATTGGCAATCTGTTGGCTCAGTTTGGTCAGCCGCTCGTCTATGTGGATCAGGCGATTTCCATGGCGTAATCCATTCAGCATGTCCGCCGCCCTGACGTGCCGTTCTGAAGTACTCTCTAAGCGCAAAGCAGTGTTGTAGACATCCAGATTAGCCATCTTTTCACGCATCACTCTGAGTTCCTCTTGAAGATCCACAATACTAACTTCATCCTTGGCATGAGTGGCTTCAATCTCTGCAATTCTAGCTTGTAGCTCCACAATCTGTTTCTGACAAGCGTCTCGCTCCGTCTGCAAAACCGCGGCATGTTCCAAACCCTCACGCTCTGCATGCTGACGGGCATCCTTCTCGATGGAAATGGCATTCCTGAGCGACTCTACCTCATCTTTCTCGTTCTTCATCTGCTCATTCAGCCTCTCCAACTCGGCGGTGTACTTGACCTGGACATCATCCAACTGTTTGAGAACCTTGGAAAACGTCTCTGACGGAGAGCCAGATCCAGTCAGCTCTGAGCCCTTCTTTATACCCTGGATCTCGGTCAACAGTGCAGTGTTCTTCAGAAGCTCCTTGTCTAATATAGCTTTGGTCGTTCGCAGTTGAGTTGAAACCTCGGACAGCTCTAAACGGAGACCATGGAACTTATCTTTGATTTTACGTGCCATAACATCATCTGCCGTGACCCTGTCCTGGCGCTGCGTACAAAGAATATTATTGTATACAGCAAGCTGGCTCTGATGCTCCTTGTGCAAATTTGCAATAGTCTTAAGAGCCTCTTCTTTATCCTTCTGGGCCTCAATGCGGCGCTGGTTGGAATGGTTGAGGAGGCCGAGAAGCTCAAGGCGGGCCTCGTTCGAGTGAGCGATCAGATCCTTCAACCTCACTTGCAACTGGTAGGTACCCCAGTGTAAGTTGTCAGCGTCAGCCAATGAGGCATTGACGTAGTGGTCTGTCAACTTGAACTGTATAACCTTTGGTTCTGGTCGGTCAAGGGATTTCCGGAAGTCACCATATGACCATCCTAAACCTTGGCCGTTGTCGATGTCCGCCAAGACAGTTCTGGCAGCAGCAACAACGTTGCGATTATACTCCAGAGAAACACGGCCTAATGTCTCAATATGATTAGTATATCTCACAACCAGTCATTGTCTTCCCTTAGTTTATCAAAATGGTTACTTACTTTGATCTAGTGTGCGCTCTAGATTCATCACCTTCCGATATAACTCATTACGAGTCAGCTTGTTAGGAATACCACACTGTAAGTTCTTTAACCCTTTGATTGCTGTTGGAACTCCATCCTTAAGCTTGCGTATCTCATCCTTGAAGTACGTAAAGGTCATGGCTGAAAACTGTGCAATAATGTTGACATCGGGATTTTTCCTTCTGAACAGTTCGCCTCTACGTGTTTCCATCTTTTCTATCGCCAAAATCAAGTTGTCTGAGAAGTCTTCAAGCCATTGTGTGGTGTTCTTGCACTCATCTTGATAGTCATAGCACATGTTTAACCCCAGCTTGAACTCTTTACGGGCATTTTCAGTTTCAACTTGGAGCTTAAGAAGATGGGCTTCTTTCTTGCGAACATCATCCAAGGCGCAATTGAGTTCCTCATGGCGTTTCTTCTCGTCAGCATTCTCAATGTGCTCGGTATACTCGGAGAGGAAGGTAAGCATGTTGTTCTTGGCCTCCATCTCAGCCAACCACTGATCCTGCAACTTTTGAACCTCCTCAATACTGATAGTACCGGAGATGCTGTTAATATTGTTAACACTCTTAGGCAAGGATATGCGAGTTTCGCGAAGGTTGTCAAGCTCATATTGCAGGCGGATGTTTTCGGTGTGTAACTTCATGGCGGCGCTAGAACGAGCGGCGAGTTCAGCAACACCGATAGCGGGGAGGTTTCCAGGTTTGGTCAATGAAACACGCTTCAGACTTACAATCTCGTCCTGAAGAGCCTTGATGGTTGTCTCCAGACGAGACGTCTTGTCGGAATACTCTTCCTGAATCTTGACCCGAAGCTTTTCCACGTGCTTCAACATATCATCAACATCGAGAGTAACAGGAGATCCTATGGCGCCGTGCAGATGCTGGACTATTTCCTCATACTGCTTGATTACGTGCTTCAGATTAGCCTCTCTCGTCATAGCTTCCATCTTAAGCTTTTCAACCGCAACGGCAGCTTCCAAAGACATCTGGCGAGTGATCTTGCCAACCCTCTCCTCGATTGAAACGGGGGCCTTCCGAAGCTTGATCTCCTTCTTAAGCTTCTTTTGAAGCGTCATCGAATAGACCTTCAAGCCCTCAACGGTGGCTGACTTGCGCATAATAGACTTGAGCAATTGACGCCAAACAAAGGCAGGGGCTACAACAAATTCCTGGTCAGGAATTCGATGAAGACGGGCTAACCAACGCTTCTTCTCTTTCCGCTCGGCTTCCTTCATGATACCACCCCCGGGTATTTCAAGAAGCTTCTTAACTTCCAACTTCTCGGATCTTCCATCCATTAGAGGTGGAAACTCGCGTCCACTAAGACTAACGGGGCCCAGGCTAAAATCATCGTCGGCCCCAAAAAGGCCTTCCTTGGAGGGCTCAGGTGACACCATCTTCATAACGAGATCGTCTAGCCGCATATGGCGAGGTCTAGATGGGCCATCGCGTTTATGCAGAGGCTTCCAAGAAGACTCGGATCGAATGGCATCTGGTCCATCCTGAGCAAGCCTATCAACGTACTCATCATCCAAAGCCTTCTTGATCCAAATCTTCCGAGCTTTCTTAGTATTTTCGTAGGAAGTTATGGCTTGGTAAACTTCAAACTCCAAATCCTGATCTCTAGCCATCACACAAAGCTGCCGAGCCAATTTTGTTAACTCATTATGGTACTGCTCCTCCTGGGCAATGAATCGTTCTTGTCCCCGAAGCCGCCTAGAAAAGTTACGTTGACGGATAGCCAACATAGCAGAATAGCCTTGCTCCATAGTTTGCTGAACCTCTGGTGAAACCCAGCCAGCAGGAGCTATAGTAGATAAAACCTCAGGAACTGCGGCACTAGAGCTGGTGTCCTTTCCAGATGTAGTAATAGAAGTGAGATTTTCGGGATGTTCAATAAGGTAGCTCATACCCGCACGTGCATCGGCCATCCAACGGCCATGAGTTTTTCTGAACGATGCAAGCTCGTTCGTTATTTGTTGGTCGCGGTTTTGAGCAGCTTTCATCGCTGTCATGCTGTCCAATAGGAACGAGTTCCAATTCTCCGAGCGTTCAACCTCGCGCTCAAAATCGGCCAGATACTCCTTAAATACAGGGACTGAGAAGCGATTTTCTTTGATACGATATAGGGCATGAATGAGGATAGATTCATGTTCGATCTGGTTGATCGTGTGCTCAGATTGGGTATTCAGCCTCCAGGTATTTCTAAGAAGTTGGCCTCGTCGATATACGACTGCATCCGAGGTCAACATTGTCGGAGCCTTTTCCCATAGCATGTAAGCTTCAGTATAGCAATGCCTTTTGCAAATATGTGAACCCAGAGTCTTGAGCTCCTTGGTAGCCGCTCGTGCAGCGTCACTGTGAGACAAAGTCGAATAACGGGTAAAGATGTCATCATATATAGGAATATGAGCTTTTCGCATATCCCTCTCAGTAATCAGAGTGTCAAGTCGCTTGGAACATTCGATACGCTGGAATTCAAGCTCCTCAATCATGTTGGAACGATTCTTTTCAAAAACATCTCGATCGAGCGAGGCATAGGTGTAGGCCATGGAATACATGTCAAGCTTGCGTTGGTACATGGATTCCGCTTGGGCCTGGGCCATATCCATAGAAATGCCACGAACCTGGTCCATCATCTTGTCTGCAATCCAAGCCGGTACAGTGTCGTGGGTCTTAGTTTGAACCATAAGCTGATCGAGATCCATGAAGCCTTTTTGCAGGTGAAGCCAGGCGCTATACTGCTCCCCGAGTGGGGCATTTGGAGGCATATTGCGGAGCCGTTCTTCTGCACGACCAATTATGTGATCGGGCCTGAAGTATTTTACGACATTTCCCTGTTTCTCGGAGGCTTTTTGGTAGGAAGGGTTGCTATTGCTGTACACAGAAGCACTGGCTTTGATAGACAGTATCTCGCGATCAAGAGCTTCTTCCGATTTTGGCATGGGGTCCTTGATAACAGAAGGATCAATCAAGGCTTCGGCGTTGATGGGTTCGATTCGGAAGTCATACTTGGAGTAGTCAACTCCAGGTTGGCCGAATAAGGGGACTTGCAATGATTTGGTATGAGCCTTGCTTGGATTTGCAGCAAGAAAAGCTACATCTCGGGGGGTAACATTACTCCAACTACGGATGGTCATGTTAGTCAATAAGTGATCCGATGTTTGAAAAGAGGCTACACTTACCCCTTAGAGGTTTTATCATTTAAGACACCATCAACATAAGGCAGCTCTTCTCTCGGGTTGGCCCAAGAACCATCATCCGGAGCGTGGTTCATATTAGGCTAACTAGTATAGATTTGATGAAAATAGCAGGTATTGAGACAAGATAAAAGCTTGATATCTCCAAGAGAAATAAAGAGTGTATCAGCCGATATAGATATCAAACAGCTTTCTGGATACTTATTGATGAACAAAAAAAAGATCGAACCAGAATCGTTAATGGGACAAAGACAAGATATAAGAGGACAAAGCATCCAAAATCTTCCCATTTATCCAACAGAGTCGCCTCCATCACAACTGTCACATCTCTTTGTTTAAGCCATCACTACGTTCGTCTCTGCTCTCAGTTTCCCAAGCCCTGTTATCAATATTCTCTTTGTTAATTCATCTTTGAGATCATGACGAGTAACGCTGTTAGTGATTACCAAATTAGGTTTAGCGCGGTTTCTTTGATGTAGACAAACATTGGTCTTCAGGAAGATGATTGAAGAGACGGAGGACAATGTTCTATTTCACTAAATAAGAGGTACCAAATTTCAATGATGGGGAGGCAAATGCTATTGGCTGCTATCTTGGGAACAATGGCAATGCTTTTAGTGCTTGAAACCGGCACTATCTCGTCGGTAATGGCAACAAAGTGAATTCTCCAACTAAGTCGTGGAAAATTAGATACCAGTAATCTTTATTAATCTTCATATCTGAGTCAAGAGATGTACACATTTGTGTGCAGATAATCGATACCAATTGTAAGTTCCAGGAAGGAACGATTTCATGTCAAGGTAACACAATATATAGGTTAAAACACAACCAGACGTAACACTAATCACTGCACTAGGTTCACCTCATTTCAAAGTATTCATTCATTAACGGCATCTATCAATATCTCGTGACTAATAATTCCATCACTTCAGTCCCTAACACAGGGCTCTCCGTCAGTCTTTCCTCAGTCACCCTCCTTCTTTCTTCTTGCAATTCCCTCGCAGCCTGTTCTAACCTCATCTTTTCATGTTCCCTCTTTCTCTCGTCATCCATCCGTCTTCGTCTGTCGGCATCTGCTCGTCTCTTGGCCTCTTTTTGCTGCCTTTTTTTCTTTTCTTGTTCTCTTAGAGCTTTTTCCTTTTCCGCTTCAGCAATTAATCGTTCTCTTCCTCTCTGTTCTGCCTCTTGTTCCCCTTTAACATTCCTTACCATTTGGAAGAGATATGAGTCTTCATCATCTGATAACTCCTCCTCGGGAACCCATTGGCCTTCTCGCTTTACCCGTACTTGCACTCTCACATCCCTCTCTCCCTCTCCATCAGTCTCTGTATCTGACTGCGTGATAGTCCCGTAGTTGTCTCCGCCACCTCTTCCCATGCTCACCAATTGTCTCTTGGCTGCCTGTTCCTTCTCTAATCTCATGTTGATTAAGCTCTTCTCCGCCAACTTTGAAATATCCCATGTCCCACACCTTGCAGCCTTCTTGTAATCTGCTGACGCTTCATTCCAGCAGGCAACCGCCCGATAGCAATGACCCCTAAATAGTAACGCTCTTGCGTGAAAAGGCCCATTTGTAAAATTAAAATACTCCACAAGATATAGTGCCCTGGATACCTCTTCAAACGCATCGTCAATGTGCTCTGGTTCGCTTGCGATGGCGATGACAATGTGACACTTTAACAATAGGGCGTTAATCCTCGCCTTCACACATGATTTGGGAATGCGCTTTGGGGGCATTTTCGATAGTCTTCTTTTGTCAAAGAGGTGACTTGATTGGCGGACTGCAAATGTGGAATCCAGGGTTTGGCGTGAATGGGGTGTTCTTGAAAGGTTGATGAACTAAGCCGGATATAGGTGGCTGCAGATGATGGATTGTGAATAAACTCGGGTGGCGTGTCTTGATGCAGGACGTGCAGGAAAGAAGTAAATTCGGAACAAAGACGCAGGATTTGAATTAATGATAGCGCTAGAAAATGTAGTCGATTGGGAATGCTTTATCGTTTCTTTGATGGTAAATATTGCGGGCGGGTCTGGTGGAAAGTACAGCCGGAATTGGGTGGCGCGAGAGGTGAGATTGATGCTATTAAAAAGACCAAGATATTGATTTTGGGATAATTTAATTTGTGCCTGGCCCTTCAAAGCTGAAAGGTAAAGCGGAATAATTCGTGTTGGTATCCTATCACGACTTGTCTTAATTAGACGCGTCGAATCTACCACTCGCAAACACAAGAATAAGGCAAATTCGAGATGAAAAGGCGTTGCAGCAATAAAAACAGCAATAAATAACAAAAATCTCGTGATGATGCTACCTCGACACTGAGAAAGAACAAAGATTCAATAGATACCAAAACAGCCAACGTTTTTCAAACCAGGCTATCCTCCACCTCTTGTACTTATCTCATCCTCCCGCTCTGATCCCAATTTACCAATCATTCAATTCGCCTCATCTCCCGAAAAAAGATCCCATTGGAAACCCAAGACGCTAATATTCCCTTTGGATAGTGAATAACAGAAACTTGATATATGCACAAGATATCCACTATCGAGTTAGAGTTTGTAACCACTTGTATCTACCTATACTTGCACAACTCGAGGACTAAGCGTTTGCATAATGATGCGAGACAAGGGGCGGTCGGTTATGCAAGTAATATAACCCCAGGAGAAACACGGGACGTTAGTTTGTTTGGTGATGGTCTGTGAGGTGCGTTAATGAAGGGCACTGGGGTGGCGCAGGGAAGTTGCTGTCACTCTGACATAGGCAACGAGGGAGACAAGAACCATAATCCTAAACTAGTCTTGATTGTAGTGGATTTCAGTAGCTAGATATATCGATATAGGGCTAATATATTATAGTTGTCTGGCATGTGTATCACGATCCCATATACAACATATACTCTTAGCTATATGAACATGCTCTCACTCTCTTCCTATCAACCTCACCCGATTCTATTGATTACTCCTTTCCCATAATCTCACTTCAATACCACCCGATCGTCCATCTGTTCCACGTAACGCAATCATCCAAGCACAGACAACGAACTATCTTGACCTGTAATTACAAGCCTGTTTCGGGTTGGGGTCCATATTACGTTGCCATGGTGGTGAGACACGTGATACATGACCTGGCGCTGGGGTTATCTCCCATAGTGGAAGGTGATGTAGTGCTTGTCGCTTGATTTAGGGTGGACAATAGCTCAATGATTATCAACCCTAACACTACTGAATAAAATACAAGGGTGAGTTTATAGATAATCGACAAGACTTAACTACACCAAGGTAAACTCTAATTATGGCTATGGTAGTGGAAATTAACGAGCTATTGTTGACACAAAAAAACCATAAACGAAAAAGACATCAATAGATCGCGACAAAAATGAAGTATAGACTGTTGCAAGTAGAGACATACGACATAGAAATTATTATGTCAAGTAATACATTTCCCTATCCTAGATAATAAACAAAGGAACAAAAAACTGGTCCGCAGACGACAAAGAAAAAAAAAATAAAGAAACCATTTCTCGAGTCCATTCCCCGCCTTATTCTTTCTCAATATCTACCACAGCTCATCATCATCCACCATCGTAGTCGGTGGCATCTTTGAGTGCCTTGGCCTCGTCAGAACTGGTGCTGGCCCATCCCTAGGATGACCGGTCATACTTAATGGTGCGCCCCTCCCATTTGTATATCCCACCATGCTAACGGATCGACTTCTAGTTCCATTTGGTAACCCAACTGACCCACTAACCGGCGAATCAGCCGCACTAACTGGACTAATGAGTTCCCCCGGGGCTCCAGAAGGCATACCAACTGTTGAAGGCCACCGGACTGGATGGGGTCCGGCGCTTTGAGGGCTTCTACTGGGAAGGTTGGGGTCATAGAATTTATAGGGAATACCTTCAGGTGACCGCGGGGTTCTGAGGGCCGCAAGGGATTGGCGTTTTTTGTCACGGCGGCGACGGGAAGAGTTGGTAAATAGACAGCAGCCAGCGTCATCGTCAGATTCATCAACTGCAAGTGTTGTGTGATGAGTGATGGCGCTGTTATGTGTGCCGGGTGTTCCCGGAGTATGCGGGGTCCACGGGGTTTGGTGGCCGGCAGAGGCTGGCGATGTGTATGGGCTTTGAGAACCGGCAGGACCCATGTCTTGGAAAGAGAGGGGGCCACCGGAGGAGGGGTATTGGCGGACGACCATTATGTCAGCGGGACGTGACGAGCGACGGCGGTAAGGGGAGGTGGTGAGCCATGTGGGGCGACCCACGGCAGCAGCTGGTGAAGTGGAGGACATGATGAGGGCTACCAGGAGAGGCAAAAGGCCAGTTATGGTTAAGACAGAAGCGTCTGATTGAGCGATGGCACCAGAAAGACCAAGAGAGAACTCAATAGTTCTGAGAAGATAGATGGTTAGAAGTAACAGTGAAGTCACTTGCTGGGCTAAGGTGGCACAAAGCAAAGGTGGTTAGCCTGGAACGACGGCAAGGTCTTTGTATGTGCACGACAGAAAGGCATATGATACAAGTATAAGAGGAGGGTATGACAGTCGGACTCAAGTGTATCAACGACTAAGATGATAGAGTGTTAGAGGTAGAAGGGAGGAAGGATGAAGACGATTGCCGCGGCTGATCAAGGTCAAGATAGTAGAGAAGACATCTTGATATAGCAGCGGCAATGGGGATATATGTATATTTCGGCCAGAAACCTCACTCTTTAGTCACATCAGCCAAGTCACAAACGCCCTGAAGCTACAAAAACTGCGCTTGTTTTGAAGGATGGAGAGCCCCCGGTCCCGAAAGACGCTCTAAGCGAGACTTCCATGAGATAAACACAAAGAGTCACTGTGATTGTAAAGGAAAGGAACGCGCTTGGCCTGCTGTCGGCCAATTGCGATTGCGCAGCTTATGCCTAACGCAGCCCATAAGCAACGATATCCACCTGCATGATGGGGGGTACTGACTGGCGATTGGAACATGATGTGGGAATGCAGGTGGAGGGGTGGAGGATAGACCGGGGAGGGGTCGGATCCATGACAGACAGCAGTGGACAAGGGGGTGTGTGATTGTACAGGCTGATATTAAATGCAACCAATATGCAAGTTTGCTGCATGTTGGAAGCGGAGGAAAAAGAAAGAAGATGATCTTTCTCAACAGTATATAACATGCGAGGAGATCAAGGAGATCAAGGAGAGAGGGAGGAGGAAAGACGAGGGATTTGCGGAGGATGGGTTATATTGAGCACTTTAAGCTACAATATATGTTGCGAGAAGAGGAGAGAAAAGATCATGAAAACTTACCTGCTAATGCGCGTTTGAAGCGTGGTGACCGGATAATTGCAGCATATGGGCTGAGTGACTCTGCGAGTTCCGGATCAGTGTAAAGATCGAGTATAAACCAAAGCTGAGAAAATTGATACAGAATTAAAGTTGCGAGTTGTATAGCAAACCCGCCAATGAGAGGAGCGATGTCGCGAGTCCCCTACCATGAGATACCTGTCTTAGTACATACAGCTCGATAGTGGTTGATGAATTTATGAACTCACCTGGCTGTCCACCACCAAAACATACCGAACAGCCCCTATCGTAAATAATATACATGTGATACTCTCTAGTACCAAGAACATGTATCCGACATGCCTGGCCCCAATAGCTCCCTGTCTTTCACCTGCCAACATCAAAAGTCTCGGCATCGTCATCAAACCTGCCAAGGCCATCAGTGCCGGCCCAACCAAAGAGCATACTTGATAGACTGCGTACCAATCCTCATTTCCGTGATCAGATCTGAGGACCAGTCGAGATGCAAACGATGCTATCAAGATACCGCATGCCAAGGCCAGTGGAAAGCTGTATGTGAAGGAGCGATTATGTACACCTGTGGCCACAACTGAGGGTAGAGTGAGGGCGTAGAGAGCGATGAAGGTCAGGGAGCCGGCAAGTGACGGGATGGGGATATCGGGTTGATGATCCATTACTGGAAAAGTTGGCGAGGACAGTCTATGATATCGAGATAGCGTTCAAGTACACCAAACTTGAAAATAAACCAAGGCAATCAAGTTTTGAACGACAAACACGATGCTTCAGATAGGCGGGAAGGATCTCGGCGCTTTGACTGTGCTAGTAGGGTCTACACAGGTCAATAGAAACGGTTGACCACGATCTTTGTATAACCTCAAGTAACCCAGACATTCAAACAAAACAAGAACAAATCATGAAACTCACAAAATCCGATGAAAAACACAACAAGATTCCGACTCGGGGGCCAAAACATGTATAAATGTTCTGCCCATCAAATCCCAAAGCCACCTCGACATCCATGCTACCATCATCTGCACACATCCGTACCTCCTCCTACCTTGGACCCCTAGCCGACAGGAATGGCCGATGCGGGCCTTTACGTGGGAGTATTGGAGTCATTAGATAAATTATCCGACAAGTTGGACGTAAGTGATGGCCACAAGTATGTGAAATACAGATAAAAAGATGCAGACCCTGGCTTGAACCCCACGGGCTTCGCTTCAAGTGGACATGTCGAGGTACATTGTAGTCAAGGTCGGAGGTGGCCTGGCGACGGCAATTGGGGAGAAGAGCATAGATGAAAGCTTGGGGTGGGCGATCTTCGCTTGTGTATAGTTCTCGGGATTGAAGTTTAGATGGCGATAAAGGTGGCAATGATGGTGACGGTGATAAGTGGAGACATGAATGACAAACCTGATTGGTAGAATGGACTGGAAGAGGGCAACCAGTTGCTTGCGTCACTGATAGGAAGTTACCGCCGTATGATTGATGTTTGGCCAGCCTCTGAATCTGGACATATACTTGCGTGGCCACTTGCTACTTTGTGTAGAGTTTGGCAGAAATGTGCCATCTTTTTCTTCTATTTCCCGACCCGGATTGGTCTAGCCCTTACAAGCTACTAGAGTAGTTTCCTAATCGGGTTGAGTTTGTTTGTGAGTTGTATAAATGAGCAGAGGCAAGGAGGACCCATGTATGCTTCCCTTTTGGCTAATGTGGGATTCTTAGAACCAACAAGAGGTAGTATTTTCATGCGCGGGCGGAGTTTGAGGACTGGCATGATTAAATTGTATAACAAAGTGCCATGAAGTAAAACGAAAACTGATGCAAAGCATCATCTTCCTCGGCAGATCATATTAGATAATTCAGGCTATGAAATCTGCGGAATATTGATACAACCATAAGTAATTTTCTGAGGGATCTAGGCAATTATGAGAAAGTCCTGTGGCTTTTCGTTGCTGTATCTTTCACTATTACCAATTTTTCTTTTTTCCATCCCATGCCTACCCACAGCTTTGTTCTCCACATCCCGTGTTCTGAACCCCCACTTTGCCTGTTACTGACGCCTTTTATTCCCAGTCGCATCGCTCTGTGCGTACTGTGCCTTTGAGTTTTGGCTTTGAAAAAAAGTTGGCCGCTGTCACGCTTCCTTCCCAATGTTCCATTATAGGTGATGTGTGTGTGTGCTGTGCTCCCACATAAAGTAAAATTCATGTTTGGAAGGCGAGGAAGTGATGTTTCGGTTGTAGATGGGCTGCCAAGAAAAATAACGGGATGTCAAGGCGGGAGATCTGGGGGAAAATCTAGGTTGTGGGTCTGGATGTAATAAACAAGGAAGATCAGTGGAATCGAGGATTTTATTATCATGAGATGCTATGAGATACATCGTATCCGCTTCTTTGCTGCTCATATTGGGATACACGCGATATTATCGGATTTACCTCACATTCCCGGTAGCCCGATGGAAGCAATATCATCCGTTGCCAACCGTAATTCCAAGTGATACATCTTTTTTTCTCCAGAATCTCCCAACGTTGCTTTAGCACTCTCGCTTCCGTCTCGTCCACCTCGTTCACCCAAAACGATATCACAGAGTGCTACCACATTGTACATAGACGCCCATGGGCCCCCTGAAGTAACACCAATAGTGGATTCTCTATGAGGTCTACCATCTGAGTGGATGAAGCCCAGAGCGTTCACGGCAAATGACTATTTGATTTATAACCCACCCTAATGGATCTTCTACCAAATACCGAAGAAGACGGACTACTGCATCCCCGTCTTGCCATCTGGTCAATTCTACTTCATCACCGCTATATCCCGCGACCAATGAGATGTAACCGTAGCTCAACAGCCCGTAGCCCAGCCGTCAATTAGTCGAGCTACCCAACCCGTATTCGCTGGCCATATAACGGTTCTGGTCACTCACGACTACCTACTATCACTATGACCCATAGCTAATATTACCGCTGCCATTGTTCTCTCCTTCATCAACTTCCCATCTCTGCAAAAAAGTTGATTTCTTATCCATTCAAAGATATCATCCAAATCCGACCCATCACCTGGCATTAACATCCGTCCGCATCCTCCCACCTCCAGCCCTTCAGCCAATTAGAGTCTGACTACAGAAGCTAGAGCTCCCTCGCTTAAATAACGACATATCATTGGCTGAAGGGGGTTCTGGAAGCGCCCTCGGCGCTTATAACTTCGCGGTGAATCGTCCAGCTGGCCGAAAACTGAAAGGTTTTACTAGATGGTGTGTGGGGTTTTGTCACCTGATGGGCCGTTTTTTGGTGATAGATATGCAGAGCGAACGAGTCCGAAGAAAAAAGATCACATCAGGGATTCTCATCTGTGGCGGTGTAGCAGTCGGTTGTGGTGTCAATGGTAGGATGTATAACTTATGCAGGCATGTCGATCATCTCTTTTTCATCATGTCTTGGATCCACTTGATCACGGAGGAATCGAAGGCTTGTGAGGAACAATTGGATCGGCTAGTTGGGGGCGGGAATAGACGCGACGGGCCCGGGATGTCCTTGGGTAGCGAGGATGCCTGCGAAAGAAAGAGAAGATAAGGAGGGTTCGGGAGGGTTTCTCGGCAAAAACAAAAAGGACAAAGCGAAGTTGCAGTTTATATTACTTAGCTTCTACTATTCCTTTGAGGGTTTTGTTGAATACATTGTTGGAAATTCCACTACATGAAGAGGAGGAATGAGAAGACTAGGTGATTGAGAAATTACCATACAGCATTTCTTTGACTCCTTTTCATTGTGGTTCGCTCCTTAGGCGCAGGAAATATTGGGAGCGGATTATGGTATTGAAGGGCGATTGGTGGGTTCATCACTTGAAAGTGTCACTATCACATTCTAGTACTTGATCGGAAACTATTCCTACAATTACGTCCGCGGCCGCCTGGACTCTCATATCTGGGTATTTACATGCTTCAGTGCGCATGGATGGCTTCTTCCATGCAAATGTATGTGTGTGTGTATGTGAACATGCATGCCCTATTCACGGTCTTGATAGATGTATCTATATCATATCGAACATTACTGTTATATATAAAACGTATAGCTTTGTATGTGATCGGGCGTGCAAGCTCGTGAACAAACCAAACCTTAATCACATATTGTACATTCTTGCCACCATATGTGCAGTACTTTGTTCCCAATCGCCAATCTTTCCATTCGGTGTGCGAATGCTCGTCAAGTATAAGAGATAACAATCAGGAAGCTGTTTGTCTAGTAGCTACGCTGAGAACCTGGAGTTTCCATGTATATAGTGTAAAATACTCGTATATATTACGCTGTTAATTTAGGCTTAATTCGGCCAGATTTTCCCTTGGCATAGTCCGAGGCAATATGATACCGAAGTTGAGCAACGTAACTTTACTCCGGATAATACATGATCCTCGATAGCCACATGATCATCGCCATTCATTATCTAAAGGAGCCGACTTTTTCATGACCTACTTCAGCAACCAAAATCCTGGCGAAAAGACTTTACCAGACAGCCCACCACCAAACCAGGATCACCTCAGAAGCAGCTTTCTTCTACACCCATACAGAGCCAATATAATATATTAGTCCGACAAACCCCGCTCTAGTATATTAGTGGCTTCAGCACTTCATATTGCGAGCCGCCAATATGAATCGATAGATATCACCAAGCACATAATTTGCGGGCCCTGAACTAGACTATTCGTCATTTCGTCATATTAGTGGCTGGCTCGGGTTGTATGTTCCTGCGGATGTCCGATAATCAGCTGTGAAAAACGGTACATGGTAGACAAAGTGACGGGCTGTCACAGGGGATATTGATTTTCCATTTGAGGCCAGGAAAGTCAAAAATACTGCCTTATTAGACAATGTTTAGTTTACGAAAGTGGTACCAGTGAAGTATAGTATGATTTCCAAATACGACACAACTTATTGATCATGGCATCATTCCTAGTATCATGGCGATGGCAAAAGATTAACTTCTTACTATCCTTCCTGCACCAGGAAAGCCTTACCCGTGTCACCCTGACCTCCAAAGTCTCACTTATGCTTCCAGATCCTAGCCGGGCCGCGGGGTTTACTGTCAGGCCAGACATAGTTTGTCGTGACAGCTCTTCAAAACTTCGTGTTTGCCAATGAATAGACTCTACGGGTGACGAGGCAAGCAGTGCAGCGGTGGGGCTATAGGCCGATGTAACACTGATGTTGGTTATTTGATATCCTGTCGGGCAAGTCTAACAGGGGAGGGAGGGGGGAACTTGACGGAGAGAGTTGTACGAGGGAATTATGCGTGTTGTAGGGTTGTAAGTTGCAGGATGCGGGGGCCGGGATCGAGGTGGATTGAGGACGATGAGGACAGTCCCAGAGGATCGCGAACAACACCATTATAAAACGATCATACTTAAAATAATTCAAAAAGAGCACACAGGAGAAAATTGATTTCCCGAGAAATTCAAAGACAGCAGTTTATGGGTGCAATCTATCTATTACACTCTTCATCCCCCCTTTATCCTCATATCTGCCCTCACCCTCTCTCCCCCTAGCCGCATCGGTATCCGCCGTCCCAAACTCTCGGGACCATCTCTGAATCCCCGACCACGACTCCACCCTCAATTACCACCCCGTATTATCACATTGCCCGACTTTCCTGTGATTATACTTTAGAACCTTGATCATTTTGTACTTATTGTTGCACTCGGGTGTATGCAGGTGCAGGCTCAGGCGTCTATTACTGCGCTGTGAGTGGTTGTTTTGGCCCCCAAATTTCGTTCATCGGGGTCCGATATGTCCGTTAGGGTTTTAGGGCTTTGTTCATTCCTGGAATAGGGTTTGCTACTGTGTTGCTGTGATGACGTCAGGGATATTGAAATATCCACTTTGTGACACGCGGTGATTGGTAGTTTCTAATGAGTGGGAAAATAAAAACAAGTATTCACAAGGGATGGTGATCATTTAAACATCGAAGGCTAAATAATCATACAGGTATCGTTCCATTGATACTCTACAGCGATTGGCCAACTATGTCATCCAACAGATTATCACGCCCACTTTGTGTCACATGCTACCCTCGTCGCGCCGTACTACCACCCATCCGCCGATGGAACTCATCCGCCTATACGCCACAACCACCTCATAGTCCATCACGCCGACGCCCAAAAAAGCCCCTTGAAAAGGAAATCTTTAATGATTTTGCTCTCCTCCGCGACAACTATCGTAAGCTCACATATCATGTCTTTCCCGAATATCGCCGATTAACCGCCAAGTAGAAACTCCTAAACACACGATAGTACTCGCTCACGGCCTCCTTGGCTTCGCTACCTTTTCCCTCCGCAATCTCCCATTCCCCCCCATTCACTACTGGCACGGCATCGTCGACGCCCTCGAGTCTCATTCAGTCCGCGTCCTCACAACTACCGTTCCCCCATCCGCTACCATCCAAACCCGTGCCAACCAACTCGCCCGCCAACTATCACAGCTAGTCCCCAACACTCCGATATCTATCATTGCCCATAGCATGGGTGGACTTGACGCCCGATGCCTAATATCTACCCTTCGCCCTGCAAATGTTGATGTGCGTGCTTTGGTGACGATTGCCACGCCACATTTAGGAAGCCCCGTAGCTGATATACTGCTTGGAGAGGAACCAAATGGATGGAAGACACCGAAGCAGTTACTATATCCGGTGATTGAGCGATCAGGGTTGGGTACGGGGGCGTTTGAACAGTTGACGACAGGATATATGCGAAATGTGTTTAATAGAATGACTCCGGATGTTGACGGTGTGCGGTATTTTTCGTATGGGGCGTCGACTCCAAGGCCGTTGGTGCTGAATCCATTTTGGTTGACGCACCGGTGGGTTAGGAGGAGAGAAGGCGCAAATGATGGGCTGGTAAGTGTAAAGAGTAGCCAATGGGGGAAATATCAGGGAACCTTGGTAGATGTGTCCCATTTGGATTTGATTAATTGGACAAACATGCTGGAGCGGGGCGCGCGGAGGGTTCTAGGGACACCAGAAGGGTTCAATGCGATCGCGTTCTATCTGGGCATTGCAGATATGCTGGCGAGGGAGGGTTTGTAATGTAGGACTAGTCTAGGCTTGTTAACAGCTCATGCTAAAGCCACCCAGCGACGAGCTAATTGCGCCGCTCTTCGGCAATCATAAAGATCAAACTCGAAGTGGCCTACTCGGCTCATGATCCCATTAGACTCCTTCACACATATCATGCGCTTTGGACTCGAACCGTACTGTCCTACAAAATTCAGGATGTATAGCCTGTTCTGAATCTGATCTTGTTCTGAGACATCGGGCTCCTCATAGAGGGTGAGTTTGCCCCAGTCCGAAAAACCAAGGACCTGGATTGGCCCGTCCCTTTTATAGTTGCGGGCAGCGCTAGTGGAATCAATTTCAAGTATTAGGGTGTTGATGAAAATAACATTCAACCGTGGAAATTGCTGCAACATGTCCAAGGAAAGATTGGGCACTTGAGATAAGATGTCGATATCTGGTGTGTGATGCATTGATATTTGATCCAACCTCATATCTTTGACAGTGGAGTTGTCATCAGTATCATTATCACCGACGTCAGACCCTATTCCCTTGATAGTCGACGCGTCATCTGTATCACTCATGTTGGAGGACACCTTGGATATTTGCGGGAATATTGATTCCAATGTACAGATAGCCAACCCTGTCCATACGTACACCGGCCCATCGTTGGAAGACCTAGCATTGCATTAGTATTGATTCCGCATATATGGTAATTTGCAGTAACTTTATCAAAGGTACTCACGCAGTGAAAAGTTCTTCACGCCACGCACAAATGCTTCCTACCCAGCCCAGAGGTGTCCAGCTTGGGAAATGGGTGCAAGAATCGGCATAAACTGGCGAGGTTGTCAAACAAGTGCGCCGTCGAAGCAGCTGTGAGGTATCAGGCATGAAATGCAATGATCTCTTGTAATCCACCAGAGGGAGTGCCCACAACGAAGACAAGCCGTGCTCTTTTTCCATGATATCAGCAATGCCCCGGAAGGCATTGAATGCATCTCCTTCATTTGTGAGCTGGCGCGTCAGAAACGTACTGACAATATTATCGAATACCCTAGACCCATAGCCACTACTAGTATCAGAGCTTGATAGTGGGTTCAGTAGGCTCGAGTATGCTAACGACTCTTTTCCAAGAGATAATCCCTCCAGTTGCGATGCTGTGGGGTCTCGATAGCTAAGCATGGCACACTGAGTAGAGCCAAAAACTAATGATCGAACCGGGGCAGCGAATTCTTGGAGTGTCCACGCTCGCTCTGACCAGGTCTCGACCTCAATGATGTTTCTTTCGGCGTTAAATTCGCATGGCAATCTGCGAAGTACAAAGCCTTGCATCACGGAGACCTCTGGCTGGTGGATGAGTCTCGGCTCCTTGAATCCGGGAATGCCCATATTAGCGTGTTTGACGCAGGCAATGATGTTGGGATTGGAGTATCGATATATGTCTGCCATGAGGTTTAGGTTAATGGCCATGTCGGCGTGCTGTTGAGGGGAACCATTGGCTGGATCATTCTGTGGGCTCTGCATGATACATAGGGCATCGACCCAAAGGTGCACATAATCAAGCTGATTGACTATTTCCATGGCTTCTCGGATTGTTCGGGATACCTGGTGGAGTTTACCGTCCGACTCTAGCTGAGGATATAGTAGGCTATCCTCCACTAGGAGATCTTGATGGTTGATTTCTTCAAGTTTGAGTCCATGATTTTCGGCAGCCCCCCACACGTAACTGAGTGTAACATATCGGATCCGCTTCAGATTACAGTTTGTTACCTCCACAATACGATTTCTCTCAGTATCGATAAGCCGGAACTTTGGGTGTCTGGTGAAAGATTAGTACTTTAATTTTCTCAAGTACATCTGTTGGTAGGAGGCAGACTTACCTAAGCTCCTGTTGTATATACACTGACTGCTGGTATAGATGGTTACTCTGCCGGGTCCATTCTTGTATTCGACCAATGTTGAAGTGTCTTGGTATCTCTTCCAGGCCCAAGTTATCGAATGACATGGAATCCAGGGTATCTTCGTAAACCTTCGGCTCATCGTGCCGTGTTTGGACGAAGACATGGGATTCAGTATACTGACGTTGTAGTATACTATCATTCCAGTAGAGAGAAACCGAAAGCCCTGGTATATTGCGGCTACGTTCGCCAGCCTGGTCTACCTCTGCCAAGTCCAGGAAGCGAAGGGAATACTTGGTTACATTAAGATGGCTATACCTAGAGGACTCGACTAGGTTTTTCAATGTCAAGCAGAGACTGCAATCTTGAATGTTTATCTCGGAAAACTGGTCGAATATGCAGCTACTCCGAGATGCCAGTTCTGAAAATGCACGTTCCAGCCGACGAAACATGGAGCCAGAGTAAGTGACATCTTCCCAACAGAACTGACTACAATTTTTGCATTTCACTGGACTTTGGCTACTTAACCATTTATCTAGATAGGAAAGACTGAATTGGTCCATGGTGGACTATAGAAGAGACATGAAAATAGATATCAGGTTGACACCAGACTGCGCACTAAAATGAGAGCCTCATGGAGGATATGAATGTGAAGGTATTGAGAGATATATACTTGTAACCTAGCTGGAAGTATAAATATTGCTCGATAGCAACCTGTGATGTGCAGATTCCCACATATACATATCCTTCGGTTACGCGGAGAGAGCATCGGTAATACATTGGCAAGAGAGCCCAGGCTATAGTCTAAATATCGAGGCGCAGTTGTCCGCATCATGAAAAGGTTATTATGCAGGTTGAATAAGATCAGTCCATTTCTGTTATTTATCACCATCACCAAGTGTTTATGCATGTAAGATTCCTCATATGAGTTCTTTATGGAGTTCAGTTGTGGGAGTTGATATCTTACACGTGACTGTGAACATATAGGGTTAAGGTGTTATTATAAATGCCGATTTGTTGGGGCCAAAACCAAAATGGTATGATTGAAACACTTTGACACATCTTGGCAGAGATCTTGTCCATTTTGGGGTAGCAGTCACTATATCCAACCCAGCGCATTAATGAATCCGAGTATCAACACTTAAACACACAATACATCCGGTTGATTTCAGTTTGATATGCCAATGCTGAAAACAACCGTCTTGGCTACAATATTTCCTTCCGTCATCTCCCGGTTGCCGCCTCATCTCCACGTTGTTGGTATTCTCCTATCACCGCAATTGGAGAAACAGTTGAATTCTCTCATATGTATTCTCCCATCGCTTTAACATTTATCAGAATTCCCTCTTTCCTCTAACAACAAGGGAGCCGCGGATGAACAACGAAATAAGCAATGCCCAGGAAAGTTGGAGAAACAGTCTAAAATAAGGTTGGTAGATGAGGTTCAAGTTCGTGCGTCGAGTGTGTTAGGGATCATGAGGCAAGGATCCCCTCGTTTCTCCGGAAAATAGGAACTGGGGGAAGACCCAGTAACCATGAGGGGAACCTGGAGAAGCTTGCTTATAAGGGTGAATACTGGTCGTCTGATTGGCCTGACTTTTGACAGATAAGAAGATGGCGGACAAATTCGCCTGGGGGATGACGATATCTGGGGAAGAGACAGGTCACTTGACCTTCTTCCCTTTGTTGCTGAGATCCACATTGCTTGCCGTTTGAGGGCAATGCTGCGACACGGGAGATCGAGGACCGGCGATTAAATTTATGAGTGTCTTGTGAACAATAAACAATCCCGAGACAGCCAAGAAAGCCAAGGAGGCCAAGCCGGGTCAAATCAAAGAATTAATTCTCCTCCAAGTTATCCTTCTTCCCTCGTGCCAAGATGCGACAAGATTCTGACAATGTTCTGGGCAGCGTCTCGAGTGCTACAAATATTGGCGTTGGAGTGGCTTTAGAACATCGAAGCACTAACTAGCTTATTTATCTATACTGAATGTAGAACTTGACATCACTAAATGAGTAAGTATTCAATCATGAGGGTAGTGCTGTCAGCAGGACAAGAGCTAGAATATGCCATGTGGCTAATTACTTGAATAAGCTATCAATCCTGAATCACTCGCCACCTCCTCTTGAAGTTTATAACGGCCGTAAATCAGGTAATTCACCGCAAGCGGTCAGCATTATTAGAACCCGGAAGTTGCAGCGGGGACAAAAATGGATTTTGATCCGATTCTTCATACGGTTCAGCTGGTGGACTCGGGTCTTGATCTAGGTCTGCACTACAACTCAAGTCAGGTAGTTAGTAAAAGTCTCCCATAATTCCCAGACATTTGCGATGCAGCGTCGAGATTGTGACTCTATTGTTACAATTTAAGTGGCGGGCCGCTGCACACACTCTTAGAAGTTCATGATGACGATTCAAGCTTATCAAATTTGGCCATGGTTACGAGGTCAAGTGGTAGTGGGTCTGGACAGTACGAAAAAGGCTATTGCAACGGTGTCATTGCTTATATATCGTGAACTCGAGACGGCAATTACTGCAATATATGCTAAACACCGGGTGATTATCTACAAAGTGGATACTCACTCACTTGTTGTCTCCAATTCATGGAAATATTATATCATGCATTTCATTTTCCAGCCTCATGAGAACCAAAGTATATGGCATCGGGACCCCGCAGTCACAGCTCACAAACTAGCATTTTGCCTGATTTCAGCAAGCCCTGCTGTCTCCTCCATTTTCTCATCTTGGCCATCGTATGCCAATTTCCATCTTGGGATTCATTTCGTTCAGGGCTACGGCATTTTATGTTGTCTCACCGGTATTTACCCCAACTTTTACATTTATTCTCCTTTTACTTCTCTCCCCAGAGAAAACAGTTGTTGTTGTCCCAGTCGTAAGAACGTCAAGCCATCTCAAGGTGCTGATTTCTGTAGCACAGAAAATAGTATCCCTTCAGTTTTGCGATATTAGTGCGTTCCAAACTATAGTATAAGCCTCTCCGTTTTCAGCCGAGTAAACTGCCGGTGGTCAGTCTTACACAACCTGTACAAGCAACCATAATTCGTTAGTCTGGTATACCTTGCAGCTTGCAGTGATTTAAATGGTGTATAATATGTAGTGAGAGGTGTTAGTACGTATTGTATCCGGTTTTCAGTCTGTAGCTGGTCACATGAGAAACAACAAAGGTCCCCGCAGCCCATCTGACACAACATCCTGCATGGCGATTTATTGACTTACCTACGTATTTCATGATGTCACCCATTGGCTTCCTGTCCGTCTAGTCCGAGGCCATCGCCCTGCTGTCAGCCAACTGCAGAGCCGCAGTCTATTCTGTTCAGCAGCTTATCAAACTATGGTAGCATCATCCCGTTAGTATTGGCTGTCCCTCTGTTGAGATTGAGGAAACTTTCCCTTGAATTCTCGCCGCCCGGCCGACCGACGTCCAGCCGCCTTTCTGCATGACGGAAGCATGGACAAAGTTCATGATTATAGTCGCAGTAGCGATATGTAACGAGCTGAATTTCACATTTGATAGCTTTATGACGACCTTGGTGTATCAAGATAAGCCATAATCTACGTCCCGTTCGTCTGCACGAGGAGATGACTCCCGTGGCTAATTTCATCCTCACGCCAGCACAGGGTAGCATGACGGGCTCCGTCTCCGGAGTTCCAACAGACCACAAGAACTGCCAGATGCCCCGGAAGACAAGTCCGACTTGAAGCTTTTGGCTCGACTACCTGCTATCAACTCGTCTCATCGGAATATTTCGCGTTTAGATCTTGGAGAAAGGGCCTGTCATCTGCTATTATGCAAGGTATGGTGTGGATAGTTATCTCCATGTTGTGGACCACTAGCTAGTCTTGATTGACTTACGTGTGACAGGGGGGTGTACAAAGGAGCAAGACACCCATCGGAGTGTTGCGAAGCGAAGAGTCCCCCAACTCTTTTGTCGAGGAATTCCCGACTAGCCAAACAGCTTCCCGTGGTTTTACTCCAAGTCCGGCGACCCATACATCCGTGTCCCGTCTAGACATGTCTGTCTATAAAGACGGGCCCTTATCTCCCACATCTATGCTTCCAATCGATTTGTTGTATCCGTCATTAGCCTTCACACTCTTACTTCTACTGGCTAGTAACTTCAACGCTTCTTTCTGTCTGCTTGTTTCAATTTCTGGCTTCTTCTTTCTTTAATTGGTATCACTGGGTCTACAAATACGTATTAAAATGGCTGGCACCAAGTTTGACCAGTTCCACATTCTACGAGAGTGCTTCAACTGGGATTTAGGCTATGCCCTGCTAATGTAAGTGGTCACCTTAATCCTATAAAACTACGTCATCACTTGTCCTCCTCCTCCCTCCCTGGAGATCCCATGACAACATCTCCGAACGGCCTCACCAATCATAGTGCCATATGTATCCTTACTAGCGTCATTAATAATTCAAATACACTTAATAACTTATTTACACAATAAAACTCCCCCCAAGTCTAAATATGCTCAATATGGAAATTAATTCATCTAACATCAAACCTTTGTAGTTTCGGCCTCATGGGCGCGTCCCGTGGGTTGGACGAAGGGCTTATTGGAACCTCCGTAACCCTTCCATCCTTCAAGAGACTCTTCAACATCAATGACCCCAAGATGTCAGCAGCTGCCAACGCTGACAAGATCTCCAACATCACTTCAATGTTGCAACTGGGGTCGATTCTCGGTGCCATCGTGGCATTTTACATGACTGACAAGCTTGGTCGTCTCTGGGCGACTCGGCAGCTGTGTATTTTTTGGATGGTTGGGATTGCAATTTTCCTGGGGTCGGCTAGCACAGGAAGCATGGGGATGGTTTATGCTGGGCGGTTCATCGCGGGTATTGGTGTTGGGCAGACGACTGTTGTTGCACCGACTTACCTGGCTGAGGCTGCCCCTCGCGAGATCCGTGGTCTCTGTGTCACTATCTTCAGTGGTTTTGTCTACATAGGTATCATGATGTAAGTACAGACTATCCGTAAGTTACATCCCATGTAGTTTTTACTAACTCCCCTTATAGTGCCTACTTTGCCTCTTGGGGTTCATCTCTTCACATCTCTAATAACTCTCACGCTCAATGGATTGTCCCCAACTCCATCCACCTCATGTTTGGCACCATAATCCTGATCGGCAGTTTCTTTTCTAAGGAATCCCCCCGATGGCTCGTCAAAGTCAACCGCGTTGCTGAAGCCCGCGTCAACCTCTGTGCCCTTCGTGGAAAGCCCTCCGATGACCCTGCTATCGAGGCTGAGATGGCTGAAATCTCAGCCCGTGTCAACGAAGAGATGGAGTCCCGGGCCGGAGGTGGCTTCTTGACATTGGCTAAGGAGTTGCTGTCGTCGGCAGATAACAGGTACCGGTTGATGTTGTCGATGTTTTCGCAGTTCCTGGGACAGTGGTCGGGGGCGAACTCGATTACCATCTATGCGCCGGAGTACTTTGCGATGATGGGTGTTAGTGGCTCGCAAGAGAAGTTGTTTGCGACAGCAATTCTTGGTGTTGTGAAGTTTGTTTCGGCTATGCTTTGCGCATTCATCTTGATCGATTTCCTGGGCCGTCGGCGGTCGTTAATGTCAGGGATCACGCTGCAGTTGATCGCGATGTTGTACATGGCACTGTTCCTGGTGATTGATGAGGGTGCTTCTATCAAGGGTGCTATCCAGTCGCCTAGTCAGAAGCGGGCAGCTATGGGAGCCATTGTGATGATTTACATCTCGGGATTCGGCTGGGCTCTTGGCTGGAACTCTATTCAGTACCTCATCAACTCCGAAATCTACACTTTGCGCCACAGGGCTCTTGGTGGCTCTTTCGCGATGACTGTTCACTTTGCCAACCAGTTTGCAAACTCTAAGGCTGTCCCGAGTATGTTTCTTGGTATGAAGGAGTATGGAACAATGTTCTTCTTTGTGGCGATCACGTCCATTGGTCTGGCGTGGGTGTACTTCTTCATTCCAGAATTGGCTGGCCTACCGCTGGAAAATATCCCCGTGGTCTTTGAGCTGCCTTGGTACCGAATTGGACGGGATGGAAAGAAGTTTGCCCTTAGTCGGATGGCTGAGGAGGAGAGCGATATGGAGAAAGGACCGAAGGTTACACAGGTGGAGAGGGTTTAAAGGCGAGGCGATAGTGGTAGGATCATGATGTGACGATCACAGGAGTCACTGTAAAGATAATGTGGTGTACTTATTGCAGTATTAAAAATATATATGTTCATGACTCGGTTGAACTTCTGATTATCTGATATGGTGACATGATTGTTGATTGTCCGTAATCGGAGCTTTCCGACTTGCTAGTGGGAACTTGCGTCGCATTCGAATCAATTTAGTTACACCTGCTAATCCCAAGATGATGGGATTGCGCCGCATTGATTGAATTATTGATTGATTGATTTTATTGGTTTACGTCTACATATGGTCTAGATTAAGCCACAATACGACCGCATCTGCCATAAGTTGTGGCGTGCATGCAGATATTAGCACCGGGGACCTTGTTTTCCATGGCCGATCGCCGGCCCGGCCCGAGAGCCGTAAGAAAGTGGGCCCCAATAAATTAATTTGATCTCCAAAGACTGCACACAGTACTTATATGTATCGTGATGCACTAACTTTCACATACGACCATAGCCTGTGGAAAATACGGGGTCCCGTCTGCTCCCCCATAGTCAAGCCACAGAGCGCCGGATTAGTACTACGGTGGGTGACCACGTGGGAATACCTGGTGTTGTATGTTTTCTTTTTAGCTCCTGTGTGAGCCAGTAGCAACCTGTGTCAAGAATGGAGACAACTCCTTCATTTTGCTTGTCTCTTTATCCTGATGCTTCTGTCGAAAGAACTTCTCGTCAGCATCAACACTGTCAATCTGTGATTGGATGTTCTCTTCTTCTAAGTTCCTCACGAGAACAAAGGAGATGTTTTGTCTATATATGTTAGCCTGCGGTTACCCTCATTAACATGTCTGCTCCCTATGTTTTCTTCCACACTTACTGGGTACGAGGAATAGCCTCGGGCAGGTAGTGACCAAATCGAACATCATCAGTTGTACCATAGTCCACGTCTCTTCAAGTTTCCTTGGCTCAGCCTAGCTCAGGTTTCTCGGTCCTTGGACATTCTCTGCCGCCAAAAGACGTCTCCTCCCCAGCACATTCCACAGCTCCATAGGCACTTGGATGTCGCCTCTGGGTAACAGCTCAGGTCAGCGGTCAGTCGACTCCCCGGGCAGGTCGCTTATGATACAGCTGCCGACGCCCAAATAGACCGAGCTGACAGTTGAGCCTCCATCATTAGATTTTGGATGTAGATTTAGTGGGCGGGTGTGGGGCTGAATTAGCTACTGTGTGGTCATTAATGATGTGTAATTAGTAATTTACATACTTATTTGTTTGTTTGGGGAGGGGGGCAAAGGCAAAGCGAAGCTTTTATAGGATCTCGACGTGTGGCCACGGTCCGCGTGTTTGGGCGCTACGGGCGATGTCGAGTAGAATTGTGAACCACGGCTAGGTGCATATTGTCGTCAGTTAGGAGCTAGTTTGAACGGTATATCGACAAGATGTCAATCTTTGTGGGGTTCCGTTTTATCTTACCTTTGCCATGAGATATAGAAACTTACATCTTGATCATCAAAGACAATCAGATGATGGTTGGCGATAGTCACAACTGCCTCAAGAGTCACAATATCCTCAAGGTCATTCTAGGTCTTAGGTCGTAATGCAGATATGGCATATAAGGGATGGCTACCCCGTGTTTGCAGTAGGTATTGATTCGCCTAGCAATTCTACTAATGTTTGTGCAGTGTGAGATTTGCTGTTGTCATCCCATATAAGTTGAAAGTTTCCTAATTGGGTAACCCATACATATTATATAACCCTAGTAGTGATCATGTTCGATTTTCAAGTTTTCTATAGAATCCTTAAATACTAAAGGAGTCTACGAAGGCATCAAGGCTTGATTATAGAGATCACATGATCATATTCAATATCAAAACTCTAGTATCACGTGCTTTGATACACTTGGAGCTTACCAGTCGTGCTATAGGAAGTGCGGGATTCCTTTTTGTAGGATGGGAGGTTCCGGCCATATGGATGGAGGTAACTTTACAAGTAATTGTGTTAATAATTGGGACATGGGCTGCGATGTCATTGAGTTCTTCATGTGGTCATCGCTAAATAAACCAGTCCAGTCTATGATCTTGTGCCTTATGAGGTCTTGGGAGGGATATTGTACAGCTTCACCGGCGTCCTCTATTCATCAATTCGGCAGAAGCAAATAGTTATTTGGTAATTACAAACCATCACAACTACTCCTGAAAGCCCATGTATCATCTTCCCACCACCTCACCAATATTAACAACTTTGACTTAGCAAGTGTTCCATAACTACCACGTGACCCCTCTCCGGCTTCTGGATTCTCTGCTAGAGATTATGAGAATTCAAGATTGCGCTAGCCCTATGTCATCTGATAAATACATGTGGCGTTCAATAGCTACACTGAGTGTGGCGTCTGTTTGTCGTCAAGACGAGACCAAATTCGACAAAAGCACAACTAAATATCTTAAATTGACTTAAGTTAAAACCATCATTAAACCATTTCCTTGGTATATTTTGTATCGTCCTTTATTGTTGTCTCGTTTTGTTAGTCATGCCTAAGAGACCTCGAGTTGATGAGTTTGAATATCAGAGCGTAGGGCGACCTGCGCCAGGAATTCGTCCTTCTCTGCCTGACAACAGCCATAGCAGCTATGAAAGCTCAACAGAACCACACGCATATTTAGATCGACTTATCGCCAACGAGTGCCACGATTCAACGTATCTAAATCTCAATCTTCATAGCTTTATGGATAATGTGTTTGGAGATATACCAGGGTTGAAAACTAAAAGCACTGTCGTTTTAGAAACGGCATTCCCTGACGGCCTGCCATCTTGGCCCACATCATCAGATAAGAGTCAGGTGGTACAGTGGCTTCTAGATGTGCACCAAAGGATTCAAGTTGCATCTCCCTTGCTATCACCAAATCATCTAGTTTCATACCCGACTGAGACATTGATCAGTGCTACCGGTGCAAAGCGCAAGGCTGATCTTTATTTTGTGAAGCGAACTGCTAGGTTTGAGCAGAAAAGAGAGAAGCATTGGAAGGACATTTGCATCGTTGGGGAGCTAAAGAAGAGTCCATCCGATGACAATGCTCGGATGGTGGGGTTAGATCTCGCCAAATACATTCATGAGATGTATGCATCTCAGGAGACAAGGGTATTTGTCGTTAGTTTCTCTATATGCGGACCTCTCATACGCCTATGGAAATCTAATCGCAATGGCACTGTGGCATGTACTTCTTTTGATATTAATAAGAAGCCCCATGATTTTGTTACCATAATGGTTGGCTTCCAGGAAATGGTTAATACCGAGATGGGATTCGACCAAAGCATCACCGTCCGTGATGATGGAAAGCTCACCATGGCAATTAAGCGACCTAAGCGACCCGATCAATCTAGCCAAGAAGAAGAGGCAGGAGAAACAGAAGGAGAAGCAGAGGGAGAAGCAGAGGGAGATGAAGTGATTACTGTCATTCTTCGTGATCTCATCTATCGATCTCCTTCTATTATGAGACGTGCCACCACCTGCTGGTCAGGACACTTTGAGACAGAACCAGATAAGCTCCTCATAGTAAAGGATTCCTGGATTGATGACAGACGAGTTTCTGAAAGAGAGTTATGGGAGAAGGACTGGGCTCAACCAGAGCCCAGGTATGTTCCTAAACACTATTACCACGAAGTGGTACACATGAACGGCGTAAAGGATGATATAATGGGCCGCCTTAGTCGGGGACTGTACCATTCCGAAGCCATTGACCAAACTGGCGATACAGGGGACCTCCCGGACCGCTCTAACCCCCGACCTGAAGTGAGAACCACACCGTTATATAATCGTGAACACAGACGCCTACTCCCTAGCAATGTTGGAAGAGACTCAGTTCACAAAGTCCGTTCTCCGCTGAACTTACTTTATGCCCTTGAACATTGCATTCGGGGCCATCGCGACATTTACAACAAAGGCACCCTTCATCGTGACATTTCCATCGGAAATCTCACGATTCGGGAATCTGAACAACAATATCTCGAGGGTTCCGCTGTTATTGACTTGGATCTTGCATGCGTTTTGGGAAATCAAGACATGGAACAAGGTTTTGTCCCAACAGGTACCATAGCCTTTGCAGCTATTGGTGCTCTTGAAGGAGATAAGCGGATTTATGTACACGATCTTGAGTCGTTTCTATGGGTGTTCGTTTGGATTTGTGTGCACTATGGCGACCCAAATGATAAGAATAAGGACATCGAGCCATTCAACCGCTGGCACATAGAAAAGGCAGAAGTGGTTGCAATCTCCAAATTGTCGATGTTAATAAGCATCGCTAAATTTGATCGTGTTCTTCGAACGGTCACCCCACTGTTTACACCATTAATCCCTTGTCTCCGCAAGGTCATGCTTGTTTTCCGTAGATTTATTTTTGATTTAAATTTTGGCAATACCACGGTTGATGGGATAGTTGAGGAGGAATTATATCTTGAGTTTATCAGACTTTTACAGGAAGCTCAACAAGACCTCCGCAGTACAGAGTCAGCTTAGAGCTACATTAGTGGATTGTCAGTTCGTCTATATTTAGTTAAAATCATGGTTATGCTGGTTTTCTTGGGTTTTAATATATTATTTATTTCGTCTTACTTGCATCATCCAACCTGTGTCTCACCACCATTGAGTTTTTGTCTCTGATATCTCGCCCAACTTCTTCTGTCTATAGCTACTTGTGGGTTGATTAACGTGGGGACGTGTATCTTCATTTATCTAAGTAGATTTCTCGTTGTGCTTTGTGACATAAATATGACATATGCAAGGATTGACAACGGCAATGGTGGGATTTTTGATATATTTAGAGCAGAGTAAAGAATACCCATCAGATCAGAGATGTAGTTGTCAAAATCAAGGCCAAGATAATGCCATCTAGTAATGACTATCAATGGTACTAAAAGGGAAGTTCCAGCGCAAAACTGGGAGCTTAGCTTCAAGTTATTTAAGGATCAATGGTTACAGGAATGACCAGCATGTATAAGCATTGCTGGAAGATGAATTCTCTACGGAGGGTTACAGGTGCCCTCTTCCCGGGACTTTCATATCATTTTCCAAGGCTTAGGTGAGCTACAAGGCCTAAAGTTCATCTAGTTCTTGAGATCTACTCTTGATTCTAGCAAAATCAGGCTTCATATTTCACTCTTATCTTGCTCCGAGAGGCGACATCCCACATAAGAACCCCGATCCTTCCCTTTCTCCCCGCTAGGCAGCCCGCCTGCCTGCCTGCGGTTGTGGGCCAATCGGGAGGGATTGAGGGCTGTCGCCGCTCGTCTAGGTACTGCTGCAGCGTAGTTCGGGGGGATGATCCCAAGTTCGGCTGCTTGTACCGACAATCGTCTGGCTACTAGTCGCTCGAGGCTTTTGCAAAGTATCGACAGCAGAGAGATCAGCCGGTAACCGCGTGCGCTCTTCCTGTCACGATTGGGTTTAGGAATCGCTATAACCTTTGCGTCTTTGAACGCCCATAGGTAATGGCCTATTTCTAGGCAACGATTGAAGGGAGCTTCCACTAAGTCTCCTATGATCGGCCAGGCTAGCTTCCATGCTGTGATGGGGATGTTATCGATCCCCGCAGTTGTGTTGCCTGCATGGAATACTGCGTCCTTGACCTCTTCCTTACAAGCAAGGTTGGAGGTTCTGACCTTGGGGCTGTGCCTGGCTTCTACTCGAGCTTCCGATTCGTCACGGCTCTGCGTGTGCGCATCCAGCAGTTCGTTCGCCTTTTCTTGAGGCGTGCGTGAAGTGCCGCTCTGGTGGACTAGTGGCAGTGTATTGCAGCCGCCCATCGGGATCCCCGCTTTGATTGATTTTATTTTATTGGTTTACGTCTACATATGATCTAGATCTAGCCACAATACGACGGGCTCGGGATCCCCGCCAAGAATCTTTCATGAAGCTTCTCCCGAATCCTTTCTACCACATACGACCATAGCTTGTAGAGAACACGGGGTCCCGTCCGCTCCCCCATAGTTAAGCTACAAAGCGCCAGATTAGTACTACGGTGGGTGACCACGTGGGAATACCTGGTGTTGTATGTTTTTGTGCTTTTATGCCGAAGCTTCCTTTTTGCAAATAATGGCAAAGGCGTCATAATTCATGGCATGTAATCTTTCGGACAAAATGATAGTGATTTTCTTAGCTGTGATGCTTTTTGAAGTTAGGACACCTATATTATACGCACTGTATGTATATGTGTATATTACATATGCATATCATGTGCGTGAAACAGGCTAGCACACTGTTAGAATGAGCATTGAACCCTAACCCTTCAATCACCAATAAAGTAAATTCAGACTCTAATCTAGTCGCCAGTACTTGTGGCTTAATTAGCACATCTTATTTGATCGACACTCATAGGTCAATCTGACTATCACATAAAATGGTTATGTGAAGCAGTGATAATTTTCCACAACATTCGCATTTATATGTAGGTAAGATTAAGAACACATGTGATTTTGCTACAAATATCATACCAAGACATACTAGAATTCATATTGTTTATAACTGGATTAATAACCGATCACCATTCTGAATTACATTGTAAGTTTGGTTTTTATAGACTAAGCTAGTGAATTCTATAATTGGCCTCAATCATGACTCCTAGCTCTGAATTTGACATATCAAAAGTCGCTAAAACGGCACAGTTGCCCGCATTAATAATGGCATAAGCCACCTTCACTCTCCCATTTACCAGCCAGACCAGCCACATTGAGATCCCTATCTTCGGGCCTGATGACCTTGGACGCTTTACTTTCGAAGAAATCGTTCTTGCCCTCAGGCCTGCCTTGGCGCTTCATGAAGCGTCTAGCCCAGTCCTCAACGGCCACCTCACCAGTCTCATCTCTAGCCTGCTTCAAGAAGGGGATCAAAGCTGTGCCTCCCGTTCCCGTCAGCTTCTTCTTTGCCTCTTCCTTTGCGTCCCCAGTCTCATTAAGCTTTCTCGAAGAGGTAGCAATGTTGACAGCCTTCTTGGCCGACTCAGTAACCTGGGTTTTCGCCTTAGACTCCCGAGAGGGGATGATGATGTAGCGTGTAACAATGTGAATATGCTTATCTCTAAAGCAGCTCAACATCGCAATGCACGCATCATACGCTAGAGTCAATTCATTCTCGGTGTCCATTTTTTCATATACGTAGTCCCGGATATTCGCAACCGCTTCAACATCACGCAGGAACCGAGCATGGCCACCAGGCATGTACTGCAGCATCTCCTCCATGAAGGAATGTTTAGACACCCCGGAAGGCGTTCCAGGGGGCGCTCCACTACCAGGTTTCTGCCCAGTAGGCCGGTGCGACACACCCAAGACAATGTCAAAAAACTGGATCAAACTGCTCTGTGCATTTGACCCTCCAGCATACTGGCGATACTCGGTGTAACCCCTGGCGTCCTCATACAGCACACCATTGGGCAACCCAGCATCTGCCATGTTGCGCGAACCGGCAAGGAAAGGCCGAATGTTGTTATAAAAAACATACGGCGCACAACGCTCGTGCATTCTTTCCAACAATGCTGTCAAATCCGTCAGCAATTCGGCAAACCGCCGGAGGCACGACGCAACAGTCTCCGGCTCATCATCCCGGACAGCCTGGATCGCCTTGAGCATCAAGCCAATTGACGGAGCCCCCTTCGCCTCAATGGCCACCGAGACGAGATAGAACCACGACTCGTCCAGCGACCCGGTGAAAGTGTTCAACGTCGACAAGTTTTCGAGGCTATCGATACCCTCGTCGTTGAACAGGGGCTTGAAGTTCCACAAGCAGACAGCCGCATACGTAGCGACGGGCGGCAACTCCAAATGCTTGCAAATTTCCAAAAGGGGAGCAGAGATGCACCGGGGGAGTTTCTCCTCCGGGGTATCATCTCCCCAGATGTACGCGTGCGCCATGAAGCACAAAAGCATGTACGCACGACGCCACTCAGCTTCCTCTTCCAAGCCTATGGTCGAGAGAACCGGCAGCCGGTCAATGACACCACGAAGTCTCCGGCTCAGGATGAGCGCCTGAAGGTTGGCAACAACCGTTTCCCACTTGTGGTAGTAAGGATCCGGGAGGACTGTCAGCGGAAGGACATCCGGAAGGAAGCCGTGTTTGGGCGAGACGCCGTAACGGCGGGTGTCGCGAAGATCGGGAATAGGCAACATGGTTGACTATCAGTGAATTTAAATCTGAGGTTGAAAGTGGGCCCGAGGACGTTTCGTGGAAGGAAAGAAGGTTGTGCAATTAGTGGTTTTTAGCAGGTGGTTGTGGACTTTGAGGAAGGTGACACGGGAGAATCGACGTGGGGTTCCTGCCGTGTAAAGTGATGAGCGTAGATGACAATCCGGGTGTTTCACCGAATTGGTACGGGTGGTTCAAGCGAGGTAATTTATAAATAAAGATAGACCTGACGCAAGGAGTATCAACACTGAGTACTTAACGTACCGCGATACTCCTCAGCCGTGCGAGAACACTTCCAGCCGGGCGCATACGGGTTGCAAAGATGGCGGCAGGAGGACGAAGGTTTGTTAACTTGAAGGAAAAATAGCCAACAAGTAAACAACTAGCAATCTTAAGGGGAAAAAAAGAAACTCAAATTAAAGACTCGTTGAAAATAATGAAGAATCTTGGTCAGTGAAACGAATCAAGATCGCAAGAAAAGAAAAGGAGCCGAAGAAGAGCTCACGGAACCGGTGGTAGGATGCGCAAAGCATTAAGTAGCATGGCCAGTCAAGGCATGAGCAAGCGCCATTATTTCTTAGCTTGGCTTTTTTTTTTTTCTTCCTTCCACTTTGACTTCTGCGACGAACGGATCATTGGAGGAGGGGCCGGGGGATGGTCAAGGTGGGATTGCGAGATGGGGGGCCCCTGTTCGGACGGGGGGAGCAGAGCGGATAAGTTCGAAAGTATGTTTCAATGACCGGTGACGACGCAGGAAACAAGAGGTTCGAGGACGTTTGAGGGGGTTGTTTAAGGGAAACAATTCCCGATGCTGAGCTACGAGTTGATAAAGCGGGAGGCGGTCTAGACAGAGGAGATGCCACAGACGTTCTATTTGATTCGGTTTTGGATGGCATAGAGAATTATGCCTAGGATCCCAGGACCCACGGTGATAGGTTCTAGATTTTAGGAATATAGGGTGTAGGCTTCTATAGACAATACATCAATGATCCCGCCGCTCACCGGAGAGCCCGCAAGTGGTGCCAGAGGATTCCAGAATTTCATCACAATTTCAAGATATCCGGATTAGGCGATGAATAACACTCTATGCCGATTCCTCCGCTGATTGATAATACGAGTTACACAACCTACTCAGAACATACAACCCACTATCCAGGATATCCGGGAGGGCCCCCACGCGGAACATATAACCCTGAGAAAGCAGGCGTTAAATAGAAGAAAGCGCATCTTTATTGAGCTTGTGATACTAATCCTTCCTTTTGGCCGTGAAATTCCTCCAGTTAGACATAAACTATGGTGCGGGGTTTGAAGAGTGAGCTCATTAGAGATTTGTGGATTCCACCGGTCCATCAGGCCATTGTGAGGAGATTTCCACTAGTAATACTACTTGTCAGAATTTGGGAAATGTGAATCACAGGTCAGTAAATTCTTTCTTTTAGCCATACTCGAACGCTGATTATAAATCCAGCATCAAACGTTGAATTGAGTAAAAGAAAATTTAAATCAAGGTTCGTCAAACACTTGATGTATCTAGGGTTAATCTACCGACGATCTCCCGAATCACCACAGTTTCCTAAAATTGCAATTCCGATAAGATCCCCTATCACATGCGAATCTCATGCTGTGAAACCAGTAGGTAGGGTTTGTTACCACTGGGTTAACCCTGGTTAGTTGGCGCTTGCCCCTCATAAGCTTAGTGTGGAGCCTTGCAACACAACATCGCCAGATAGCTTGATTATGAAAGGTGGATTGTGATTCTGGACTATTATATGGCATTCTTTCTCAATTTCATGCAAATTGAGCCACTGAGGATTGCCATCTATTTATGAAACAACTATATCCCAGTACACCCCGTACACGCCAACTTCAATCCTCAATCCTATAGCCAAACCTAATTTAGATGCCAGTGACATAGGGTAAAACGCTCATCGCAGGACTCATTAAGATAACTCCAAACATCAACAAACATGGCGCGAAGTCAGCAAGTTGTGGCTTGGTTGCACAATGTTCTTTCAGCAGTGAGTTTTGGGCCAGACCGCTTGAAGTAGACCAGACGCTGACATAATCACAGTGTTACCATGATGTGCCAACGAGTTATCGAGATATCTGCCAAGTACTAAATGGATACCCGGGACTTAATCCCAGGAATGATATTTACAGTAAGGTCTTATCTAAACATATTGCTTGGGGCTTCGGCAGCTGACCTCTTCATAGCCTACCCCGATGGAAGTACAGTGTTAATGGTAACCCTTGACGGAACCATTCCGGTGGGCTTCCGGGGAACCACCTATCATTTCCCCATCGCCGTTTGGATTCCCCAAGCTTATCCTCATCAACCACCAATAATTTATGTGACACCAAAAGGAAATATGATTATTCGGCCTGGCCAGTATGTCGATCCTCAGGGCCAAGTCTATCACCCTTATCTCGCCGCCTGGACCAAGACTCCTGGAGTAAGTCGCCGATACCACGTCTACCAGCTTTATATGGCCCCTTATCTAACATTATTACAGTCCAACCTTTCCCAGTTTCTCTTAACTCTGATCGAAATCTTTAGTCGAGAGCCTCCCGTTGCTGCTAAACCTGTGGTTAACCCTGCCAACCCCGCTCCTCAATCAAGCTCCTCACCTTTACAGACACCAGCAGGCCCACCCCAGCATCATCCATCACACCAAAGCCCACCACCTCCCCCAGCAAAGGCACCTATCCACACACCATCGCCGATATCCACCCCTACTCCTCCATCCGAGCAATCCCGAGGTGCCCCGGCACCTCCCCCTAAACAGCCTATCGGCGGCCATCCTGTCAGCTCCACCACCTCGTCACCTGCATCTAATAGCTACGTAATGCAATATACATCGCACACGGGAACACCGCTACATCAAGCTCATACATATCAGTCTACAAGCCCTACGGCATCAAGCCGGTATCAATCGGCCCCGCCGTTACCTCCGCCATCCCAGAGCGGGGCAGCAAGACAGCCTGTTGCTCAACACGGGTATCCTCAGCAGAACTTCACACAGCCAGTCATCCACCCTGCCCATACTTCGCCCCGCGATCACCAGTTCCCTGCACAGCAATATCCTTACCAACACTACGGCCCCACGTACTCTGGGGCTCCAGCCCCAGCTCCGGCACCAGCCCCCATTCCCACACCAAAGTCACCCCCTCCGGACCTAATGGATGCGCCCTTGGACACCCCAACCACCAACCTCACCAAAGAAACCCCAACATCTGCCACATCCGCCTCCGAAAAAGACACCCTCCTTACCAACCTCGCCACCTCCCTCAACACCGAACTCGCTTCAACAACCCAACTATACACAACATCCCTTTCCGGCGCCCGCCAACAAGCAACCGCCATGAACTATGCCCTACATGCCATGAAAGCTGAGCAAGCCTCTCTCGCCGCCTGGGAATCTGACCTCCACGATACCATCGGCCAACTAACCACGGCAATCGCCCAGCAAGATCAGACGATCGAAGAGGCGAAAAGCCGACCACCAGTGGATATTTCGGAGTTGCTTGTGGCGCCGAGTGTTGTGGCAAACCAATTATATGCCGCAGTATGTGAGGAGAGGGCGTTGAATGATGTATTGGCGGTGTTAAGTAGGGCGTTGGAGAGGGGGAGGATTTCCCCGGCAGTTTTTGTCAGGACAACGAGGGGTGTGGGGAGAGATTTGTTTTTGACGAGGTTGTTGATTAGGAAGATTGGGCAAGGCATGGGGTTGGATATGAAGAGGCAATATTGAGGTGTGGGAAGATTGGCAGGTGCAGAATCTAGTGGAATATATCTAAGTTTTTAGTCGTGAAAATATGGTTTGTTTATGAGCTCATTTTTACTTGCATGTTCTGTATGTATGCTTGGACATATGATGCACCTTTTCTATGCTAAGCCCGACTAGTGAGATCGGGGATATCCTCGTACATAATTGGCTGGTCAGTTAACTTCTATGTGAAAGAGACAAATGCGGGGGCTCAAATAAAATACCGGGGTAAACACTGGTGAATATTCATACTCTCCTTTCATAGTCCGACGAGATCAACTTTTTAAAATTCACATAGACATACACGATCATATTATGGAGGTAGCTTCATGTCTTCAACATCTCAAGGTCAACACAAGGATAATCCGTACAGTATTACATCACTATCTTGTCTACCAACCAAAAGCCTATACCTAATGCTTATAACTTATGTATGAACTTTTAACCCAAATAATTCCGGATCCCAATCCTAATTCTATTAAATCAATCATAACCAAACAATCCCAGATATGCCAGAAAATCAGACCATAAAATTCGGGTATAGACCAAACTCCAGGCCCAAACAGCTTTAAAAACCAGAATAACTCCTTGGATACTTATGGCCATACATTTGGTGGCCGTAAATTCTCGGTGCCACAGGAGAGACATGACAAAACCTCTAGTCGTGCATCTCTGCCTGATGCTCCAGCAGAGCCACGTTTACTTGGCGAGATAGTGGCCGAGGGCGAGTGTGCTTGAGAGAAGACGTGTTCACGTGGACCGAAGGCGGCTGAGCTGGTAGCACTCCAGAGTATGGGACAAGACCCATCTCTTTGGCCTGACTTTTGTCATAACCTCGTGGCAACAGACGTGGAGTGCCATCTTTGGCTTCCCACAAGGAGGAATCCATGTACCATACCATGTCAGACACGGACTCCATCTGGAAAAGCTTGGAAAATGTCATGGGACCAAGGTGGGAAGGGGAACGTTGCAAATGGAACACACCGGAGTGCTGCTTAGTCTTGAGACGACTGGGAGATTTGGTCTTGCAGATATTGGATGGGCCGGAATGACATAGCTCATTAGACATTATGACATCCCAGTATCTGTTATCATTAGAATCCTCTTGGCGAAGATCAGGTATAAGGAGTTCATCGATAGAAATTTGACTTGTATTGAGAATTCTGGAAGAAAACTCTGGTTTGTTCAGTCCAGGACTCCGAAAATCTGGATTGTGACTCTGGCCCTCCATATTGACAGGTCTGTGTTGCCGCGGGATATCGAAAAGATGTTCCGATGAAGATGAGCGGTCGACTCTTTTGTGTTTAAGTTTTCCCTTTTGAAGAAAGGTGGAAAAGCCCCAAGAAGAAAGTGACCTCGACTGTTTTTGAAGCGTACCGGTGATGTCTGATTGTTCACTGATTCCTTCACGAAACTGTTCTCCACGAAGGCGCATCTCAGAAGTGTTCAAATTGTCACTATTTTGATTGGAACCGAGAAGTTTGGTGAGAAATGAAGTGGTGGCTTTCCTCAAAGAACGTCCTGCTCGAGGTTGAGTTTTAACGTTCGGAGTCTGAAGTCCTAAAGACGGACTAGACTTTATGGGGATTCGGCTAGTCTGTAGAAGCTTGGTCGGCCGTCTCATAGCTTGCTTTGCCACATAGAGGTAGTCGACTCCATCTTCTTGTACACATTGACTCTCTCCGCCACTCTGAGAGTGACAAGAGCCCGTGAGCTCCGAGCTTGTCATTCTTGCTGATACACCATTCGTTCCTTGGTTGATGTCTAACCGGAACCCCTTTGGTATTGTGAATCGGCTGTCTTTGCTACTCGGGTGCCCAATAGTTTGAATAATATTGCTGACTGAAGTCGCCCAGTCATTAGCTCGGAGTAGAGTCCGTTGGCCCAGACTCTCGCTTTTCATATCAGGAGCTGGACTCCAGTTATATTGTCGACTATACCTCTCTGGGTCGGAATTGTGCGGTTGAGGATGGCCGGAGCGACTGGTGATATTGTCGAGAGATGGACGAGCTAGTGCCTGATGTTTTCTTTTTGGCCCGAGGGCAAGGGAATTGAACCTTCTGAGATCTCTATAGGACTGTGGCGGCGACAGCTTATGATTGTAGTCGCTTCTAGTACGATGTGCATTCTCACTATTGGGGCACGGGACAGGATCTATTTTGGTTTTTGACGTTGGCGAAAGGGTAGGATAGCGACCATCGTAGCTAAAACTTGAGAAGGACTTGGCATCGTCTTGGTAGATGAGCGGGCTATCTGATTTCGATGATGAACTCTCAGGCTTAAAAGTATATAATCTTCGCCTGGGGATTCGGGGCCGGGATCTCTGCATAACCGGCGTTGGGGTTTTTCTAACTTCTCCGTCACTAGCATTAAGAGGTGGCAGGCTACTCTGGGCTAGCGGTGGAGAGGGCGGCCTCCTAGACGGGGGCCGAGGAATGAGTAGTCGAGCTGGAGATCCATAGTTCAGGCCGACAATACTTTCGGGATGAGTAATCAGGGGTACTTCATGGCTTTGAGCCGGTTGAGAGTTCATGTTTGAATGACTGTATGGCGGTAACGAGCTACATACGAGCATTAGATAGGAGACCAAGATACTACAACGGTTCGGATGGCGAAAGAACAGACGGATTGTAGTCATTCGTGGTCAGAATGTGTGTTTGGTTCAAAAAAAGAAACTCTGTTTTTCGATTTCTTGATAAGATAATGCTGCTTGCAAAGTCCAGATGGCAGACAGATGGCGATAATGGGCGCTTAGTACTTTTGGCTGCTGGAGCCGTAGAAGCAACAAAAAAAGGGACAAATTTGGATCAATCTATATCATTTCTATTGATGCAAAAGATAGCAGTGAAACATTGGACAGAATTCCAAGGGAATGTCAATGCCAAATCAACTATAGATGAGTACCAAATGACGAAGTAGGTCACGAAAAAATAAAAGCCGGAAGAACGCAAACCTTTCCTTGAAGTCGTCCGAAACAGAAACTACTCTTTAATGGCGACATCCGACACGAAATGGCAAGTACGACACGGTAACGGATAAGGAAGGCACCGTATCACCTTTACAATTTTGGGAAGAAGTAAGACTTGGCAGTTTTGTGCTACCATGATCGATCTGAAGGCAGTAACGATTAATGGTGCGGCTCAAGTTCAAAAATAGCGATGCTTGCTTAAGAGTGAGGGAGACACCAGGCACTGGAAGCTGCAGATAGGCCAATGTCACTATTTCTACATTATTTGTTCGTTGGAGCAGAAGTCGATGTAGATTTGGATTCCGGAGTTAGGTGGGGTCACTGCCCCGCATTGGTGTAGTTGCCCAATTTGGGAAATTGCGATCAGGGGCCCGCTGTACACAGCAGTTTACATAATGCGATCAGCCGCTACATTATAACGAACATTGTCTTGCATCCTGTTAAGAGATTGTGTAGATTAAAATTTTATATTATAATGAGTATCGCCTACGGCCATCTCACACAAATGTAACCAAGAAACAAAGCTTACGGACAGAAAAACAAGGAAAATGAGAGCACATGCGTCTCTTAACGGCACCATAACTTCGCACATCGGCGCTCGTCCACCCAACTTTGCCAGTGGACTTAAGTCAACATTCACTCATACAGTTGCTCAATATCTCGCTCTACCCTCACTCGGCCATCATCAGAACAATCCTGTTTAAGCTTTATCGGTGGCCTGATTTTAACATAGGTCGTATTCGTGATGTCACTACCATGCTGGCCAGCAAGATCCAACTCCCCCTGATACATGGGACTATTGTTATTCATATCTCTGCTGGCACCGTTTCCAGAAAAAGAGGAAAGATAATACACGGTAGCAACACGACTTTTGGCCATGGCGCGTTGAGCAACAAAGGTTCCGGTGGGAAGGATAACTGCGATGGACCAGAGGATGAGGGAGTTGAAGTCTAGGTAGTAGGAGTATTTGCTTCGGGAGAATGCATAGAAAATAACTGCGAACTAATGTTAATGACGGGATAGATCTCAATAAAGGTTTTGTGTAAGGATACTTACTAGGAGTCATCATGACAATGCCATCAGTAATAATGAGTATCTCCATTGGAGATAGCTCCTTGACTCTCACTCGGAGCATCCTTGTACTCCACAAATGTGAAATCAACTTCGTGTTAAATATCACCATAAACCACACCAAAGATGCACAGAAGAAGCCACCTTGAATCATCGCCAGCCTATAAATACCGGCATCCGGAATCACTCCCACAGACATACTATCCAACGCCGCCTTGATCCACATCGCCTGTGTCAGGGCCCTCAAGACTAACACTGTACCCACCAAGCCAATCGAAATCACCACCATGGAGACTTTCCAATACACATTCCACATCTTAATTACGGCCCAGGCGTGCATAAAAAGCATCAATTCGATTGCAACAACTAAGAATATATGAAACACTCCGCTGACAGCGCTTGTGCTGTAGGAGCTTTGTCAAAGGCTGCTGAAATCGTTTGTGAGGGCATGGTATGGCTGCTGCCAGTCTGAGAATACATACCACAGGCCAAGAGACCCTTTAACGATAGCAATAATAATAGTGATGAGCTGGGCAATGATGTTCTTCTTGAGCATGCGCTCTCTAGAACTGCAGAAGACGAGAAGGAAAAAGACAATAATAAGGGCGCCGAGCTGGAAGCCGCCAGATGCTGCAGTTGTCTGCGACCAGTAATGGAAGTCGATAAAGTCTTGGAAGGTGACAGTCACGTTACCGCCGCGGCTAATAGGGAGGATTATTGGTATATCGCCGTAGTTGACGGGGTACCAATATTGTGTTGTAGTATCATAAGCATTGTTTATGATGATGCTATCTAGTGAACAAAGGGGATACAAAAGTATAGAAAAACAAGCTAAGTTCCATGAATAGATGACGATGAGATCTCTGTCTTCTCATCAACGACATCTGGCAGGCTTTTGTACCTCCCATTGCCTTTCTCAGGCACACTCCTGATATTTATCGCTCCTTCACCTATCAGTCAATAGAACCAAATATGGCACGTCAAAATACTAAGGACGGAGTGTCTTTTGCGCAAGGTTCGCTCTCTATATGTGATAGATAGGTCAATTGTCTGGCAGATCCGCAGTTAGAGTCTTAGAACGCCACAAAGACGCGGAAGGAGCTGTATGCGAGCAATAACTGGGTTCGAAGAAGTTAGTATAAGGTGTGAGTGTTCAAATTGGTAGTTTCTAGAGAGTTGAGGCATACAGAGTAATATGATACATAAATGACGATATCGGACTAGGAAAGCAATGGGAAGAATATGATTATACCTAATGATAAAATTGATGTGAGACAGTAAAGTTGATATGTATTCTCTAAGCTGTCAGCTGTGAAGTTTATTCTAAAATTTCAAACAGACTGGCACGGAGATTAGTTACCGGTATACCTTTCTTTACATTATCGTGATTACTCAATCAAATAATCAAAAAAACCCAAATGTCAAAATTATCTTCACATCCCATAACCCACCCTGTCGACTTCCCGCCCTATCCTTTCACCCCACTCCACTAAGCCAGTGCCTTTTTCTCAACTTTGCAGTATTGCTCCATCACATCCATCATATTCCGTCTATTGTCACCAATAGACACCAAAGTTTCCTCTCCATTAGTCGTCGCCCCTTACACAGCCCAAGAACCATGCCCCCATGACCGCCAGCCGATTAAATTTAGTAAATTATGTCTGTAGTTGACAGGAAGCCTACATACAGAAACACTTCGGGCATGTCCAAATATAATATAATATACATAGAAAGCCTCATATCTGTAATCCTTTAATTATGTGCATCGAGACATGAAGTTAACGACGACACCTACTACATTGGGGAAATATGTGGGGATGTTTCCTATTTAGGACGAAAATACTTAGGCTTGCTTAAGTATTGTTCTGCTGAAAAGTGGGGTCGATCTCAGTATTGTTCTCCGGTATGGAAGCCGTGATTGGTTGAAGGGAGAGAAAATATTGTGAGGTAAAAATGTGATCTTTTATCTTCAAGTGGCCAAGTGAGTGCTCACAACAGCTGGAACTATCAGTGGTGATTCTTTGCCGAAGATGACTTGTATTTTCTAATATATAGTGGAAGCATTATAGTAGGGTTGATGTTACAGAGGAGCCAGCAATAGATGATATATCTAAGTCAGGGACAACAACCCATAAAATTCATGGCAACCAATACCATCAACAAATCTCTATCAATATATATGAATTAAAACCACACCTCTCTTTTTTACCTCTCACTTATCAGTTATCATCTTCATCCCCTACGCATACCCCTCTCACACCCTTCTCATATCCTATATCCTACTACCGACACGACATGCCCTGAGCTCTACACTCAATGGAACTTTCCGGTGCCTAGACTACATGAATCACGTTCCAGCTGTGCTAGCCGGCATCAATCATGGCAAATACAATATGCCGGGGTAGGTGGGGCACCGTAGTAGTTGATTCATTGGTGAACATGGGGGGTGAGGTGAAGATAAACAGAGTAGATCCAATAATACAGCAGGCTGTGAATGTTGGTATGGACAAGGAAGCCATATTATATATTGCTAGAATCTGACCACTAGTAATGTCGAAGACTAGTAGCTAGCCAACTGTCTCAAGTTAAATATCAGGCATAGCCTTGGCGACAATAAATAACACAGAAGTTATAGAAATGGATAACTGTCTAGACCATTCCCAGGAATGCAGACAGCATCAAGTGCCACTAGATAGTTAATTTCTCGATTTAGGTAAAGTGAACATGAACCATCATCGCTGTACCAAGATGTTTGCATTAAATATGCCTCACCTGAGGCTGCGACTACAAGTTCCACTTCAGCATATATCCAACTCCAACGCATTTTTAACAGCATTCACTACATGGCAACATCTCCAAATGTCAGATATCAAAGGGTACATTTCGATTGTAGTTGCGTAACTATCCCTTCCTATCCCAATCCAAGCCCATAATATTACAAATCCCCAAGCAAAGTTTTATCATCATATTGTACACGATGGCCTCGCCTCTCCAGCCATCCCCCATCTGTCATCCCTCTTCCCTCTCCAGTCGTCTTATTTACTGCCTGTAGTATAGTTAGCCTCTATCCCTATCTATCTGTGCCCCATCATCACTACAATCACCATAAACTTACGCAGGGACAAACAGTTCACCCAGCCCAGTGGCAAAGAAAGCGACCGCCACACCGAAAACAGCAAGTCCTCTAACAACTGAGGCGTTCTCGGAATCCGTCAGGACATCGTAGGTCTGGCCAAAGAAGCCACGGGGAGCCACTCTGTAGCCAGGGCCGGTAATACCGCGAGCAGGCATTTTGTTGGTATGTGAGTATGCGTGTTGGTGGAGCGTGTATGTAGGGGTGTCGAGAAGTATCGATGAATATATATCCTTCAAATGAGAGATGAAAGATAGTGGCGGTAGATTGAGATGGATGGCAATGTAGGTGGTCCTCAATCACTTGTTGTTGTTAGCGGGGCCGGATTTCGCGATGACGATTTGAAGGCTGAGGGCGGAATGATTATTTTTGGATGGTCCGTGCATTTCGTGGTGGGGCACTGGTAAGGGTCTGGTAGCACGTGTGAACCCTAATATATGTAAGTTCTAGATATCGAAATATATCGAAACAGTGATGAGATGGCGCTTATCTATCAGTCTATAATGTTAAAAATGAATACAACAACGAAATGAATGATTGTGTGATCGGGGAAGAATATGTCGAGGGTAACATGTCACCCTACTTCGGGACAAATAACTCAAAAAACAGCAATATCATTGGGTGAAATTGCATCCCATTGACTGATGAAAGATTTGTCGAGTCTTATCCTGTTCATATCAATAGGTGATGAAAGAACCTTGTTAAATGAAGCAAGAAGGTACTTACGATCGAAAAATATCTAATATATTGCGTGATAGAGTGCCATATTTATCTACTAATACAAACGATATCCTCATGTTTGTGCTTTCATCTACATAATGCTTTCTGTGAAACATCATATTCAACATGGGAATCCCATACTCGCTCCCTCAGGTCGAGTCTGAGCCTGAGTCTCCATTATCTACCTTCAAAACAAGCACCGAGCCATATGACCCAGCACAGCCAGTCTCGGTATAATTATCACCCCATCGGGCAATTAATCATGCACTAACTTCTCTAGGCCATTCTTGTTGGCACTGGTATTGCAGGTATTGCAACTGCCGCCCTGCTTCAAGCCAAGGTTCCTAACCTGACCTTAACTATACTTGAGCGTCTGCCTCGCGTCGTATGTATACCTATTACTCAGCAAAGCCCCCCCATCAAGCTTCCACTAACTCTCTTAGGGTGGCACCTGGCATGAAAACCATTATCCCGGTGTTCGCTGTGATATTCCGTCCCACGCTTACCAACTATCGTTTGCTCCAAACCCTTCATGGTCCGAGTTCTTCGCCACAGGAGCAGAGATACGAGAGTACTATGAAACTGTATTTGCAAAGCATGATCTTCGCAAGCTCACAAAGTTCTCAACCGAGGTCACGACGGCCAAATGGGACCCTCATGCCTCGAAATGGTCCGTGGAAATCCGGGACCTTGAAACCCAAGAAACCGGACACCTTTCTGCCAACTTTCTCATATCCGCAACTGGGAAGCTGAATCGGGCGGAACTCCCAGATATCCCCGGGATCAGTACGTTCAATGGGCCGGTTGTACATACCGCTGATTGGGATGATCAGCTTGATGTTCAGGGTAAACGCATTGCGGTAATTGGAAACGGGGCCAGTGGAATGCAGATTCTTCCCGCATTGCTCCCAGATGTGGAAAAACTAGTGCATTTTGCAAGAACGCCGAACTGGGTATCTACGGCGTTCAACCGGACGCTGCAAGACCAGGCGGCGACGAAAGAGACTCCAGGAGCCCATAGGTTTACAGAAGAGGAAATTAAAGCCTTTACAGAAGATCCAAAGAAGTACTTGGACTACCGAAGACAGTTGTATTCCGCATTCCATAAGGGGTTTGATACGTTTTATCTAGGTAGTGACGCAAGCGATGTATTCAGAAAGGACTTGCGTGAGAACATGGAAAAGCGGAGCGGAGGGAATAAAAAGATCTTCCCACAAATTGTCCCCGATTATGCCCCGGGATGCAAACGGCTCACTCCAGGCCCCGGGTATATCGAAGCACTCCTTGACGACAAAACATCCTATGAACAATCACCCATTGCATCCATTACCGCTGATGGCATCACTACAGCCTCCGGCACTCACTATCCAGTCGACATAATTGTGGCCGCCACTGGTTTTCCCGCGCGCCCTGCGCCCAGTTTCCCGGTTATCGGAGTCTCTGGGACCCTCCAGGAATCCTGGGAATACCCATACCCTAAAAGCTACTTTGGGCTCATGGCTCCCGGATTCCCCAACTATTTCTTCGTTGCTGGGCCTCAAGGGACCGCTCTTGGTGGTACCGTCCCCTTACACAACGAACATGCTGCTGTGTACATTGCCAAGTGTATTCGAAAGATAGCATCGCAAGGTTACCTATCACTCTCCCCTTCGCTCGAGGCTACCAATGAATTCGACGAAGCTGTTGAGGCCTTCTTTGAGGGGAAGGTTACCCAGGATGGTTGCGGTGGGTGGTGGAAGCAAAGGGCGGGGAAAAATCGGGTGATGATATTGTGGCCAGGGTCTGCACATCACAAGTGGGATGTCTCGCGAGACCCGAGGTGGGAGGACTTTGAATTTGAGAGGAGGAGAGGAAATCGGTTTGGGTACTTTGGGAATGGGTTAACAAGGAAGGATATTGAGGGAGACGTGTTGGGATCAACGAGATAT